>PVJX010046469.1:0-12229 GCA_004027295.1 Dolichotis patagonum | reverse complement strand
GCAAAAGTTTTAGGGATAAAATTTGAGAGTCAGTGGGAAAAAAGTCTCCCACAGATTATGAGGCTGTAGGCATGGCATGAGACCAGGCTCCTGGTGTGAAGCTCACAGAAAAATGTACAAGGGACTAGGGAGAGGTCTTCCTGGGTGACTTGAGGTCAGGGGGAAGTGCAGCCTTCTTACAGAGCAAAGACAGCCAACTTTTCAGAGGGTCAGGGCTACAAATTGGGTCACCTTACAAGCTCACTGGGGCCCTGGGAATTGGCTGAAATCTCTGAGACAGGAACATAGTATGGGTGCCAATCCCACTGCCAACCAGACTCCTATTTGTCCCCAGAGCTAGTGTTGCCATCCTCCATCCAAGCCAGCAGCACCAATCACAGAAGGGCATTCTGTGATCCTGAGATCTACCTTTCAAATGACACTGGAATCTCAAGTGGATAGAGTTTCAATGACCAGACTGTGTGGCTCATGGAGGAGATGAAGCGTTCCCAGAATCATGGCACCTTCAACATAGACCTCATCAGGAAGGAGAATGGAGGGGAGTATTGGTGTAAGGTCTCCAAGGGCACTCTGGCAAGATTGAACCCCTCAGGATGGCTGTGACCCTCAGGCCCTCCCCCTACAACACTGTATATTTCACTGTCAAGGCCATCAAATGATGCATGCAATTGGGACTGGGTAGAAACCTCAGAGCCTGGAGAGAATGTGTTAAGACTCCAGAAATCAGATAACCCTGTTATTATCTTGGCTCTTATCTGTACCAGATGTTTGAGCTTGGACTAGTCACTACCTCCTTCATCTCTAATGCTAGAACACAAAACCTAGATCTAGATTGGGAGTTTATGGGAAAATGATTATCAGATTAATGAGACTAAAGCATTTAGCACAGGGTCTCATAGACAGCTTTGATTAGCATTTTCATAAATGTTTGTTACCTGTTAAGTCAAGCATCACTGGAAATAGAATAGTATGCCTGCTTTTTTCTGGGTTCCTGTCACATATGTGTTGTTTTCCATCTTTTGAATTTATTTTTTAATTAAATGTGTTTCTTGCATGCAACATGTTGTTGAATCTCAATTCTTGATCCATTGTCAGTCTATTTCAATTTTTGAATTGAGACCATTAACACTGATGGTTAGAACTGATATATATTCACTTATCCTTGTCATGTTTTTTTCCTGTTGTTGGGCCCCCCCAATTGCTTGCCTACCGTGGTGGATTCCTTCTGTTGGAGTTCATGGAGCTGTAGTCCTTATTATGTCTTTCTAGAATGTCCTTCAGAACATTTTGGAGTGCTGCTTGTGTGGTCATAAATTTCCTCAGATATTCTCTGTCACGGGAGTATCTTATTTCTCCATCAGTTTTGAAAGATAGTGTTGTGGGGGTACCTCAGTCTAGGTTGAAAGTTGTTTTCCATTATAACTTGGAGTATTCCAAGCATTTCTTGACTTGAGAGTTTGTGCTGAGAAGTCTGCTGTAACCCTGATGGGCTTTCCTTTATAGGTGACTTGTTTCTTTTCTCTAACAGCTTTTAAGATTCTATTCTTGTGTTGAATTTCTGGAATCTTGACTATGATATACCTGGCTGTAGAAGTTTTTTTGATCATTTCTACTTGGAGTTCTATATGCATCATTTATCAGTATGTCAAATTCTTTTTCTCTATCAGGGACATTTTCTGTCATGATGTCTGTGAACATTTTTTAAATGTCATGTGTTTTATCTCCCATTCGTTCATTGACTCCAATTAATCTTAAGTTATTTTTTGTCATCTCATCTGGAAGCTGCTGGATTGATTTCTCATGACTCCTTTCTATTTTTGAGAAATCTTTCTTTTCCTGGTCACTAATTGTAAGCCTGTCTTCAATATCTGAGATTCTGTCTTCACACTGGCTTCATCTGATTCACACATTTTCAGTGGAATTTTTATTCTCCTGGATATCTGCTTGAATCTGCTTTATTAATTCCATTTCTTTCCTATACTGAGCTTCCATAATTTGCTTGAGATCGTCTATTTTTTGTTTGTGTCTGCTCTAATGTCGCTAAGCATGGTGTGTATTTTGGTAATCTTTGTAGTTATCTGAGAGCTTATTTTTGATTTCATTTTTTCCCCCCAGAGCCTCATTCAGTTGCTTTCTTGTCTCCACTTCAGAGAGACTGGTGGGGGACTTTTGGATTGTCCCACCTCATGGCCCCCTGGATATCTCTTTGGTGAACTGCATGTCTGAGGTTGCATCTTGCTTAAGTGTCTTCTCATTTTATTTTTATCTCTCTTTTTCTTTAAGTTTAATTCCTGGGGTAATGCTTATCAGTTGTCTATGGTGGATTGCTTTGTTGGTAGTATTTAGGACACTTAGGTGATGATTACTTCTCTGAGGTATCTTCCAGGTGTACCTGGTTTTTGGGGCTTTGAATCTGTTGGAAGATCTTACCTCTTTAGTTTGTTGGAGATTAGAAGTTGTTGTTTTGGCTATAGTGCTACCAATAGCATTTACTTAAGCATTATATATATATATATGTATATATATATATATATATATATATATATATATATATATATACTAATATATGTATGTGTATGTATACATATACATATGTATATGTATATATGTATGCTAATATATGTTCTGTTTTAGAGAATGTCCCATGTGTAGCTGAGAAGAATATGTATTCTGATGTTGTTGGGTAGAACACCCTGTAAACATCCAGTAAGTTCATTTGTTCACAGGTTTGATTCAGTTCTGTTATTTCTTTGCTGACTTTTTGTCTAGTTGGCCTAGGGGGTATTAAGGTCCCCCATTGCAATTGTATTTTTGTATATTTGATTTTTCATGTCTATTGGTATTTGTCTTATATAGTTGGGTGTTCCCATATTTGGTACAGATATATTTATGATTGTTATCTATTCCTCTTGAATTTTTCCTCTAACAAGTATGTAGTGATCTTGTTTATCTCTTTTGACCATTTTTGGTTTGAAGTTTACATTGTCTGCAAACAGAATAGCTACCCCTGCTTTTTTCTGGGTTCCTGTTACATGGAATATTGTTTTCCATCATTTGACTTTCAGTCTACGAGTTTCTTTTGAGTTAAATATGTTTATTATATACAACATATTGTTGCATCTTGTTTCTTGATTCATACTGCCAATCTATTTCTTTTAATTGGTGAATTGAGGCCATTTATATTACTGATATATATATATATATATATATATATATATATATATAGGCTTAACTTTGTTATATTTTCTGTTGTTGGTTGCCTGCCTTTCCTCTTGTTTAATTACTTTCTCTGTCTGGTGGTTTCCTTCTGTTTTTTTTGTTTGTTTGTTTTGTACCAAGGATGGAACTCATGATCTCACACTTGCCAGGCAGGTGCTTATGCTGCTGAGCTAAATCCCCCAGTACTCCTTCTGGTTTTGTTCTTGGAAATGCGATCATTTTTATCTCTAGTGTATCTTTTAATACCCTTTCTAGGGTTGAATTTTTCCAATTGTTCTTTATCATGGAAGTTTTATCTCACTTCTCCATTAATTTTGAAAGAAAGTTTTGCAGGGTACATCAATCTGGGCTGAAAGCTGTTTTCTTTCAGAGCTTGAAATACTTTACTCCAAGGTCTTCTTGACTTGAGGGTTTGTATTGAGAAGTTGGACATGGTTCTAATGGATTTTCCTTGATAGGTGAGCTGGTTCTTTTCTCTAATAGCTTTTAATATTCTGTTTTTATGCTGAATTTCTGGGACCTTGATTATTATATGTCTGGGTGTATTTCAGTTACGGCTGGTTGGAGTTCCATATGCCTTACTTATCTACATATCAGAGTATTTTCCCATGCTTGGGAAATTTTCTGCTTTTACTTTTGCAAATAGTTTTTTATGTCATTTGCATTGACTCCTGCATTTTCATTGACATCTATCAGTTTTATATTGTTGTTTTTGTGTTGTCTTGGAGTTGTTGAATTGTTATTTCATGGTCCTTTGTTTTTTTTTAGAGTTCTTTCCTTTCATGATCACTAGCTGTGATCCTGTCTTCAAGATCTGAAAGTCTATCTTCAGTTTTGTTCAGCTTTTGTCAGCTTTCAATGGAATTTTTAACTTCTGGATATCGCTTTGAATTTGTCTCATGCATTCTATTTATTTTCTATGTTGTTCATTCATGGTTTCCATCATTTTCCCATGCTCCTTTATTTTTTGAAATCTATGTCTTCTCTATCTATGCTGAGCGACTCCTTGTTAAAATTGTCATTTCTTTCTTTCTTTACCTGAGAGATTATTTCTAATCTGATTTCCTCTACAGCTTCATGAATTTTTTTCTTTATTTCACTTGTATCTTTTCAGAAATTTTACATGTCTGACTTCCAGTGACATCTATTTTGATGTCTTCTGTACTTGTTCCAGATAGGCTGGGCATTTGAGATTATATTTTCCTTTTTCATTTTGTCATTTTCACTTCTTGGGCTAATATTTTTGGTCTTTTCAATCCCACTAGTGTTGACTGTCTGTTGTGTGCCTTAGCATCCTACTGTGTGGCTGACATTCACCTAGTTGCTGGGTCCTACAGTGTAAGAGGGACCAGTCACTTCAGTTTCCACTGTGGTCCACTTGAGTGAGTCCTATATTCTTCCTAGGCTGACCAGCCTAGTAGTATTGATGTGAACTAACCCTTAGCTCATATCATTACTTCAGTTTCAGGCTGTTGTAGGCTGCCAGATCCACATGTCTATAGTGTATGCCCCAGCTGGTACTCTGCTGTGTCACTGGGGACCTCATAGGTCCAGTCAGGTTTCTGTGGGTGTGGGAAGGCCTCACCAGCACTCTTGCAAACCCACCCTGGGTTTTCTGTTCAGAAGAAGGACTCAACTGCACTCTCACTGGCTCACCAAGGTCCTCCTGGTCAGGGGAGGGTTCACTGAGGCTCCTGTTGACCCACTGAGGTCCTCTGCTTGCTGAGGGAATCACTGCACTTTCTGGCCTACCACAGTGCTGCAGGTAGTGAAAGGGGTTGCTGATAATCCTGTGGGCTACTGAAGTCATCCAGTGCAGGTGAGGGGTGTCCAATGATCCCATTGGCTCCTGAGGTCTTCCAGGGTGGGGGATGGGCCTAAAATAAAATTGTAAAAATACATGAATAGCGAAATGAAAAATAAATACTTGGTATGTTATCAAGAATGATAAACTGAACATTTTATAGGTAAATGGATGCACTTTGAAAACATACTTATTAGTGAAATAAATATGTCATGCATGCATAATCATCACATTGTTTCATTAGTATGATACGGATAAAACATGTATTTTGTCCCAGATAGAATGACTTCAGCCAAGCAACAACTCAGGCCACACCTGCCTTCACTTTAACTAACCCACTGTGAGCCATTTTGAGTTGACTTTTGATGTTTTAAGAAATTTTTGATGTGCTATAAGGTTTGGGATTTTTGTGTGGATATCCAGTTGTTCCAGTATATTTATTGAGGATACAGTTCTTTCTCAACTTAATTGCTTTTGCATCTTTGCCAGAAATCAAATGTCTGTTACATGGGTATCTATTTTGGGACTTTTATGTGTACTTTGGTGGTTTGTATATCTTGATATCAATGTCATTTTGTCACGATTGGTGTAAATTTGTGGTAAGTTGGGATTGGGGAGGGTTGGAGCTCTAAATTTGTTTCTTTATCAAAGTTGTTTAGACTATTCTGAGTCCTTTTTATTTTTACAGAAATATAGAAATCAAAATGTTAATCTATATAAAAATGATGTTGGAAGTTTGATAAGGGATTGTGTTTTCTAATCTTTATTATTTTCTTCTATTCATTTTTGGTTTCATTCTTTTATTTTTAATAAAAAATTATGGCAGGATAAAAATTGAAGTAAAATAGCTGGGCATGGTGGTAAAAAAAAGAATATATGGTACAACATGAATTTAAAAACAAAAGATTAAGAATTTTGTGTACCAAAGGATATGGTTCAGAAAATGAAAAGCCACCTACAGAATGGGAAAATATTTGGAAATCATATATATGATAATGGTTTCATGTGCATAATATATAAAGAACTGGTTGAGCTCAGAGACACAAGTGTATTCCCAGCATTCTGGAACACTAGGGCAGGAGAATCTCAAGTTCAAAGCCAGCCTAAGGAAATTAAGTGAAACCATTTCTCAAAATTTAGAAAGGGCTGGAGATATAGCTCGTGCAAGAGCTCTGGGTTCAGTCTCTAGGACCATCAAATAAAAGCATTTAAGAAAGATGTACAAAACACATCAACTGTGGCAGAGCATGGTGGCGCATGCCTGTGCTGGCATGGTGGCCGACACTTTGGAGGCTAAGGTAGAAAGACCAGCCAGCCTGAACTGCATACTGAAACCCTGTCTTTAAAAGATTTTAAAAAATTCTCCCTCTTCAAATACTCATTATACTTACAATATAAGTATTGTACAATATACAACAGAAAGAAAAGACTGAGGTTAGAAGGTCAGGTGTCTGTGGGCAATGCCATTTTTGGGGTAAAGTATCAGGAACACCTTCAGTCTTTATGTGCATGGACCAAACTACAGGTTAGGCCTGCCTATGTCTTCCCTGGATGGCCTCTCCCCACTCTACTGTGCCTCTCTCACTCTACTGTGCTCATCCCTCCCCCTTACCCTATGGGTCATTGCAGAAGTGTGCAGGCTGCATAAACACCCCTGACAAGCCAGGGTCCTCAGACACACAGGAAGGAGTAGGCGGGATATGGGAGGTTCCTGGCAGGGTTTCTGGGGCAAGGGATGGAAATCAGGATGCATCTCCACCTCCTGAGTGCAAGCCAAGCTCACATTCAACGAAGTCCTTTCCTGAGTGTGAACTGTGTGCTGGAGAGTTTCCCCAGAGGCCATGAGGAGACCTGACATGGCGACTGCCTCATCACTCCTGATTCTTCCAGGTGATGAGAGACACCGTGCCTGGAGAATCTGCAGAAGGTCCAGACTGGATGAGTCCACAGCAGCCCGGCCAAGGCCCACAGACACAGGTCCTAGTGACACAGCCTTCAGGGAAAGCAGCTCATAACCACTATCACCTGTAGTCACATAGGGACTTTTTGGCCCTGGCAGTCCAGCCACTGTACCAAGAACCTTCCCTTCCACAGTGATGTGCACCCTGGCATTGGTCCTGTGTCACCAGTGCATGCCACCACCTCCTCCAGGGAGCTTCCTCCTTGGCTCCCTGGCAACTTACCCAGAGGCCTCACCCTGGAGTCTTTGTGAGGACTGAGGTGGGGCAGCTGCCTTTGTTCTCTGGGAAGGCCAGGGTCACAGGAGCTTAGGGCAGAGCATTGAGCCCTCTAGTGGACATGTCCTTACAGAGGTACAAAGGGGCCAGGGAGGGGAGAGGTGAAACTGAGCTTGGACAAAGGACAGGTGCAGAGGATGCAAGTGAAATTAGGGGGAGGGGCTGAGGTAGGTTGATGATGGGAGGGATGGGAAGGAGTGGGTTGAGGGGAGGCTCCAGTGAACCTGAAGAAGGGTGCAGAACAGAGTTCTCTTTTCACTAATTTTTTTTTACCTTATCCTTGTGGGGTTACCTGGGCCTTGCGGGATGTTTAGCAACATCAGGGGATTCTGCCCAGTAAGTGCCAGGAGCACTCCCTCCCTCAGCTGTGACAATCACAGCTGTCTCCAGACACTGCCAGATGGCTCTGGAGGGCAAAACCCAGCCTGGCTCAGACTCACTGATGCCCTGCAGCCTGATGGGTTGGGGGGCAATTACCTGACACCGGGAGTTCCGGACCAGGCAGCATAGTAGGACCATTGATTTAGGAATCAATCGATCTGTCTATAGATTTCAACGAAACTGTGACTCAGAGGATCCTATGAATTTTGTACTGAAAAACAGAATTATATATTCACTGTTTCTTTTTAAGAACTTATTACAGTACTAGTAATAAAATGACCTGGGACTTGCATAAAGATTCACAAATATATTCATAATGATTGTATAGAATAACCATGACAACATTAATCATATGATCTTTGACAAGTGTGTTAAAATAATGGAGGAAGAATATTTTTAATAACTGGTGAGAACCACTTTGTGCCTGGTCAGCATCCTTGCTAGAGCCCCTGATACTGGCCAAAAGTTCTCTCATGGCTTCCAGAAGATGACATGAAGATACACAGTCCACACTCAAGAAACAGTTCCTGGAAAGTGAATTTAGCTTAGGCTTGGGAGCAGATGCAGGCTGATTGTCATCCGAGGCCCCAAGAGGCACTGCTAGGTACACCTCTCATGCCTGGTTGTACCAATCACTCCTTCCTGGTACTCTGAGGACCCTGCCCAGCCAAGGTTCTATGCTTGGCCCACTTTTTCCTAGCATCACTCTTGGGGTAAGAGAACATTTGAACCCAGGAGAATCTGCAAGGAAAAGGAGAAAGACCAAGCAACTTGATCAAAGAGGACACTGGTCAACCACAGCAGAGACTTGTAGAGAAGGTGTCATGTTCCTGAAATCTGACCCCAAGGACGATGTTGTCCACAGCCACTTAGCTCCCCCACTGCACTCCTTCCTCCCCATGACATGGGGGGTCATATCCATCTCTGCCTACCCAGGGCTTCAGCTCCTCCTGAAACATCTGATCAGAGACCAAGCTGATGATGCCAGAGATACAGGGCAAGTCCCCCTCACCAGCCATCAGTCAGCTGGGTCCTTCTCTATTCCCTAGGGCCATCTTGGTCACCTTATTCTTAAGGGTAAATTCTACCTTCTCAGAATGCATGACAACTAGGACCAAGACTGACTGCCCGGCTGGGTTTCTATGTCACAAAGGATTTGGGACACCAGGATCTCTCTGGGGTGTGGGCAGTCCCAAGCCCAGGACAGTGCAGAGGGTAAGCTGTTCCTTATCTTAAGTGTCAGTCACCAACAGCACTGTCCTCAAAGTGTGGTATTTGGTAGCTAACCGTAATACAGAGAAGTGGAATACACAGGGAACGTAGGACCCAGAGGGTAGGAGAGAGCCAGGCTTCCTAAACACAGACTCCACCCCCACATTACATGACCCTGGAGTGGGCCTTTGCCCTGGGAGGAGGCTCAGCTCAGAGGGAGGCAGCACAGCAGAGCCGACCCTCCTGAGCAGCCTGCTCGGGAGCCTGTGTTGAGCCGAAGCTCTTCTCCACAGACGGAGGACACAGCAGGCAGCAGAGGCCATGGAGCCCTGCACAGCCACTTCCCACAGAGGATTTGTTCCCTGGAAGGGGCTCCTGCTTACAGGTGAGAAGGGACAGTCAGGGGAGAATACATAGGAAGAGGAACACATAGAGACTGATTGGGTCTCCAGAGGAGGACAAGGATCTGAGATGACATGGGTTTGTGTTTGGAGCAGGAGAGGAGAGGACACAAAAGAGGATCAGAAATCTGAGTAACAGGAAACTGCCAGTGGATAGGAACTAAAAAAGGAGGAGGAAAACCTCTGTTTTCTCTGTTAGATGTTAATTACCACTGACCAATAGTTTCATTTGTTTTTTTTTTTTTTTAAGACAAGGTCTCGTTATGCAGTTCAGGCTGGCCTCATGGTGATCCCTGCCTCAGCCTTCCAAGTGCTGGAATTAAGAACATCTTCATCATCAGCCAGTGGGCCACTGTAAATCTTTTTCCAAATCCATTTTATTCAAACATATAAAGAAAGAAAAAAAGAAGAAAAAAAGCTACAATAAAATTTCAAAGCATGTCAATCAGAGGGTAACCATGGTATACACTGTGCATTGTCATCCCTAAATCATTCACCCAGAACCAAGACATCTGCCTTCAATTGTCTGGACAATACCAGCTCAAATCTTTCTCTTCAGCAAACTCAGAGAAGTCGGTAGTATATCTATTTTAACTATTTTTTATATACATACACATACACACACACACACACATATGTGTGTGTGTGTGTGTGTTTTCTTTCAGCTTCTCACACTAATGAAACAATATGATGTTTATACATATGTCTTATTTATTTCACTAATGATTATGTTCTTAAAGTGCATCCATTTACCTATAAAATTCTTTATATTATCATTCTTTATGGCTGAGTAGTACTCCATTGTATAAAAATACCACATCTTTTTTTTTTAATCCATTCCTCAATTGATGGGCATTTAAGTTGTTTCCAAGATCTGGCTATTATAAACTGTGCTGCCATAAACATGGATGCACACATATCACTGTGGTATCATGTTTTAAATTATTTTGGGAAGATACCCAGAAGAGGAATAGCTGGGTTGAATTCACTGATTTCCACAGTGATTTCACCAGTCTGCATTCCCATCAACAGTGGAAAAGGGTTCTTTTTTCCCCACAGCCTCTCACGCATTGCTTATTGGTTGATTTCTTGATAGTAGCCATTCTTCCCAGGGTGAAATGGAATCTCAAGTGTTATTCTAAGTTGCATCTCTCGAATGACCAGTGATGTTGAACATTTTTCCATGTATTTATTTGTTGTTTATATTTCTTCATCTGAGAAGTATAGATTCATCTCAGATGCCCATTTTGGAATTGGGTATTTAAATCTGGGAGGACTGATTTTTTTTTTGAGTTCTTTGTATGTTCTCAATAGTAATCCTTTGTTTGAAGAACAGCGGGCAAACATTTTGTCCCATGTTATAGGTTGTTTCTTCACTCTGTTGGTGTTTCTTTTGCCGTGCAAAAGCTTTTCAGTGGGGTGAGACCTCATTTGTTGATTCTTTGTGATAATTCCTGTACAATCTGGATTTTGTTCATAAAGTCTTTGCCTACACCAATGTCTTCAAGAGTTTTGCCTACTCTATCTTCCAGCAGATTTAATGTTTCTGTTTTATTTATTTGTTTATTTGTTGGTACTGGGATCAAACTCATCACCTTGTGCTTGCCAGGCAGGTGTTTATGCTGCTGAGTTAAATCTCAGGCCAATGTTTCTTTTTATTATTTACATCTTTGATCCAGTCTGATTTTATCTTAGTATACAGTGAAAGATATGGGTCCAGTTTTAAACTTCTGCACATGTAGAGCCAGTTTTTCCAGTACCATTTATTAATCAGGTTATCTTTCTTCCAGTGAATGTATTTGGCATCTCTGTCAAAGATAAGGTGGTGTAGTGTGTCTGCAGTTGTTTCTACATCTTTTAATCTGTTCTGTTCTGTTGATTTTGGGGTCTTTTTTTTTTGCCAGTACCACAGGGTGTTTTTTTTTTTTTTATCACAGTAGCCTTATAGTATGTTATGGTTTATGTCAGATGGATCCCCCAGGTCTTATGCAATCATGGATGAAGCTGAATCTAGTGTTCATGACTGGTTCGTTGCCTGGCACTGGCATTAGTGGTGTGAGTGCTACACCAGCCAAGGGGTGGAGCCAGCATACAGTCTAAGTTTGATTCAAGAGCTTGAGAAGTAGTTGTGCTAGGTCGTCACTAAATTTCTTGTAGAATTGAGCAGTGAATCTGTGAAGGCCAGGGTTTTTCTTTGTTGCTAGGTTTTTAATTAAATCTTTGATTTCATTTATTGATATCAGGTTATTTAGGATTTTTATATCTTTTTGATTCACTTTGGTGAATTTGGCTGAGTGCTGACTTTGTAACCAGCTACTTTACTGAATTTACTTATTAAATCTAGGAGTCCTTTGGTGAAGTTTTTGGGGTCTTCTAAGTAGAGTGTTATATCATCTACAAATAATGATAGTTATTACTTGGGTAATTCATATGTATCTAGGAATCTGTCCATTTCTGTATTCTGCATCCTGTTACAATACAAGTTTTCAAAGTGGGTATAGATGATTTTCTGAATTTCTGCATGGTCTGTTATAATTTCACCTTTTTGATTCCTAATTGCATGGATTTGAGTCTTATCTTTCCTTTTTTTAAAATAAGGTTGGCTAAGGATTTGTCAATTTTATTTAATTTTTCAAAGAATGAATTCTTCAATTCATTGATTCTTTGTATTGTTTTTTTAGTCTCCAGTGTGTTAATTTCTGCTGTGATCTTTATACTTTCCTCCCTTATATGAGCTTTTGGTTTACTAGCCCTTCTTTTTCTTTTCTTTTTTCATCCAGGTATCTTTTTTTATTTAAATAAAGAAAGAAAAGAAAAGAAAAACAAAATAGAAAAAAAGAAAAAAGATAGAATAATACAGAATTTAAAAAATTAACATCATAAAATAGCTACTTGATACATTACATATTGTCATCTTAACAATAGTTGTTAAAGTTACAAAATCAAAGCATAAAAAGTAGTTAGACACTCAGACA
>PVJX010046468.1:0-12287 GCA_004027295.1 Dolichotis patagonum | reverse complement strand
TGCCAAGTCTGATTATGTCTGGGTGAGTTTTAACCTGTTTACCTTGCACGGACTTGGGGAATGGATTTACAATCTGTCTAGCAAGTCACTCACCCTAGAAGTAGGAAAAGTGTCAGGTTTAGCATTTTCGCTTTTGTATAGTCTTCATCAATATTAATTTTAACCCAGAGTGCCCTTAGAAACAACTTAAGACCAACTTGTCTATTTTCTTAGCATTGCTTTAAAAAACTATACGATGTCATCTCAAAGTCCACTTCCAAGGCAGACACAAGGTATACGGCAGTAGCTGAAGGATGATGGAGGTGACCCTGTCTGCACTGAGGAGCAGCATCCTTCAGAAGGACTCATATTGGACAAGGGACTCTATAGAACATGGAAAAAGTGAACTCATCACTATCGTTCATATTTTAAGAATCAAAACTTAATTTTTCCTTGGAAAAATATCAGTTGCCATTTCAAATTGTTCTTCGTTTGTGCTATTTCTGCATCTCACTGTGGAGATCAATGACGTGGACTTGAGAAGCGTTATCTGATTGACAGCTGGAAAGCATTATATGGACCAGCAGAGAAAAAAGTACCACATTCTTAGATACTTTGACAAACAGAACCATGAGGGCAGGCTGTCTGTGAGAGGACGACTGTTGGCACAAGACATCGCATCCTGTTTACTATGCTCAAGACTTGGTCATTGGCCTGTTGAACAATGAACCCTAAATCATGTCAGACACCTAACTACATAAATCACTACTCTTTAATAGATTACTCTTCTCCTTTTAGCCTTCTAAAATGGTAACTGTTTGCTACTCTTATAATTATCTATATAATTAATTTCTTACATTTTAGACATCAGTTTTATTTTTTAACTGTGTCTTCATCTGCAGTACAGTAGTTTATGAAACGCTTGGGAGTAGAAATTATAATTCCTCCATCAGCTATGAATATTGACTCTGCTACCTCCTAACTATAACCTTTGGGAGTAAGTTTTGTCCTACATGCTTCTGCAGTCATAAATCTGAAACAAATATAATGACAACTTAAATAATAACAGTGATGGTAACCTGAGAAGAATACTTACAATAAAGTTTTTATGAATGCTAAATTAATCAAAAAGACTTGAAACATTGTCAAATAGAAATCACTCAATGAATGTCAGTGTTCAGAAGATTTTTTTGCCATTTTCTTGAATCTCCATGTTAGAGCCATTTACAAGTACATGTACAATGCTATATTATCCCAAAACAACTGTTCCTACAATCATATTCCCCAGCAGGTAGTACCTGGTAAAGAAACGTCATTGTCTTTTAAAATGTAAATTTTAAGTCATTCATGTAGTGTAATGAAAAGTCTTAATATCCCAGAGTGATCTATTAAGGATCTTCTGCTCTCTTGACATTTAACCTACTTGAAAATATCTATTGTTTGTTCAGATTGTTTCAGATGTTTCAATATATTTCCAGTTATTTAGCATATGTTTCATATCATTGTAGACTATATTCGCATTTCTCTGAAGTCTGTTCCCTCTTGGGTGTTGATAACCCCAGCAGAAGAATTCTCTTAGCTCTGTGGATACCCTTCAGGATGCTAAGTGGGAGTCAAGTAAGAGAAAAGCAAGCTGAGGCTCATGGTGCTGAGAAAGACACACTCTCAAACACTTTTGTAGGTATATGTGTGTGGAGGCTGTATTACTCTATTTTCCTCATGATTTTGACAGTAGATATACAAACACTATGGAATCATCATTTCTGTGAGTTTTCACTAAATTTATATTAATATGAGTTTGTAAATAAGCTTTGAAAATTTTAGATCTAATCATTCTTTTATCAACAGAAGATATTTAGCAGGTACTGTTCCAACTACTGGACTTGCTTCCTGGCACAGCTTTTCCATGCACAAACACGAGGTCAAAAAGGAAAAAATTCTGTTGAGTTCCAATGTACTCTTTCCTTAACTTGGACTTTCCATAAGACTACAAAGTTTGAGGGTACTTTACAGGGCTTAGCAAATACACATATGTTCGGGATCCCCAGGAGTGAGAATCACCCATTTCCTCTAAGATCTTGTTTGTCAGTCTTAGAGATTGTTCTGGATGGACAGGGTGACAGCCTTGGGATTTTCCACTAAGAAGCAAATATCCTCTATTATAAAAAAAATGTCAAGTGTAAAATTATAAACGGTGAAGTTAGGGCTGCCCTTCAAAACAGATGATGCCAAATTAACTTGTATTTTAAACAAAGAGTTATGTATGTCCCAAACACTTCTACCAAAATATTATGAATTGCATATCCAACTTTTAAGTTAACTTGTATGCTATATTTGTATTTATATGTGGCAGTCCCAAGTGTATATTTATTATATCAGGCAATACTATGAAGGAAATACTATACAAAAGAAAATATAATAGTTACTTAAAAGTACAAATTGAGTTTTCAGTCTATTTCTTTCACTCCCAGGAAGCTATTTACTGGTTATAACTTTTTTATTCTAAGAAACCTATAATCAGAATCCACAATAATAAATTTAAAAGTCTATTTATTCATCAAATATTTGAATCAGTAAAAAAACATGAGTTATTGATAAATTACTATTTGTTTAAATTGGATTGAAATTTTTATTTAAAATTTAAACAGTAGCATTTTAAGGTATTTTTATATTTGCACAATGTATATATAATGTATGCATGTATGATGCTTGTATACATGTGTATGTATATGTGTATATATATATATATATATATATATATATATTTCCAAGTTTTTCTCCATATGTTCTATTGGCTATTGCTGCTATAGAGGCTGGAGATACAGCTCAGTGGCACAGCACCTGCCTGGCAAATGCAAGGTCCTGAATTCAGTTCCTGATACCAAAAAAAAAAAAATCTTCTCTATTGCTGCTGTGACAAATTACCATGATTTAGCAACATAAAACACAGGCTTTGTGGAACTGAATGCTGTTATTGGGTGGCTGAGCTGGTTCTTCTGCTTGGAGTCCAGGGCAGTCATCAAAGGATGGGCCTATAGGAGCCTCTGGGAGTGGGTTAGGCAGACCTCATCTCAAATTTCTCTCATGTAGTTGGCAACATTCAGATCCATGGACTGTAGGACTGAAGCCCCATTTCTTTGTTGCCTGGTAGTCGGGACTTAAACCATGCTTAGAGAAGACTCTTCTATTCCCTAACACGTGGCCCATTCATCTCCGAAGGCAGGAAATATGCCTGAATCTTTGGGCTGCAGTTCTCCCTGCCTCTACTTTCTCACCTGTCCTTCATCTGCTTCTCTTCTGCTATGTCTCTTCTGCTTAGGGGATCGTGTGGTTTTGCTGGGCCAGGATTATCTCCTTCTTCTAAAGGCCATACCCTTAATTCTACCTATAACATCTTCTGTCTTTTTCTTTTGTCATATTCTTGGGTTCTAAGACTAGAGTGTGGACAGTTTCCAAGAAGGATATTATTTTCTGTTTTCCCTGAGTTTTCTGATACCCTATATGATGAGCATTGTAGCATATGCATCTGAAGGGCTGAATACCATTGGGAAATGATAAAAGAAAATCAGATTCCAGAACTTTAACCACTTGATTCTTATTTGACTTTTGAACCATTAGGAGACCTTGCTTCTTTAATCGTGATGATCAAATTGATAACTAGTGAGTCATTGGACAGGGATGTAAGGATTGAAGATAAACAGGTAGAGCCAGGCATGGTGGTACGTGGTAAAGTCAGCTCTCTAGAAGACTGCAGAAGTTCTAGCCCAGACTAGAAATTTAGCAACTTAGTGAGACCTCGTCTCAAAATACAAAGAAAAGTTTAAATAAATAATTAATAAATAGATAATGCTGGGATGATGTGCAGTGTTAAGGTTCTGGGTTTAATTCTCAGTACAACCAAAAAATAATTCTTTATAAAAAACAAAATGAGTGACTGTTTTATGTGGTCTCTCAATACCCTGGTAGAAACTCACCCTTTGTTCGTGGCAGAAGCAGATTTGTTCTATGCCAATTAATTCAAAGATAATAAAACTATTTAGAAAGGTCATATAAATCATGATCATGACATGTTCTTAAATGAACGAAATTTTGTTGGATATATGTATAGATGTAGAATTAAAGCATGGGCCTCAGAGGGCTGTAAGAGAAATTTTCTCATTCTTTTCAGTGAGATATGATGTCAGCATATAGATGGCTTCATCAATTATTAAGAAACATACTAAGAAAAGAAAAATGACTCATTGGGATGCTCCATTTTGAACTCTGAATTTGAAGCCTTTGGGTTGAACGCATCTATAGGTCTAAATCCTTCAGAATTAGCTCTTCCTCTCCTTGGCCAGCTCATCTATTAAATTTCTTGTTTAATGAAAGGAAATAAAGGCACAGATTTTGAACACACTGACAACAGAGTGTGTGCTCATCTTTGAAGTAACTGTGTATATCTGAAGTTAAGAAGCAGATTTCCATTTAGATAGATCCACTTCAGAGGAAACAGGGAAATGATTTTAAAGTTAAAACACTGCTTTCTTTCAAAGGTTAAGTGTTCCTGACCTTGAATGATTTTTTCCGCACAGCTATTTTCAGTCTCTTCTGTATTCTAAAGTGCTGCAGAGGATTCGAGTTCCCAGGTTCTTGGATGAGAAAATGCAAGGCCCTTGTCTTATTTATTCCTATGAATTCATCATGGACTTCTAGCTGACAGCATAACTGCTTTTAAAAATAGAGACAAAAGTGAAAAATAAAGGAATGTTCATTTACAAGCCACTACTTAACCCTTGCGCTTTTGTGGCACTAATGTTTAGAGACAAATAATAAAGGAACCACAGCTGGTAAAAGAAGCACATATAGGTAAACATTAATGAGCAAAATGTATTCTGTGTTAAGGGGTATTTATGAAATAAGGTTAATTTCAGTAATTTTTTTTATATTTCAAAAAATAGCTAAGCATTCAACTCAGGTATCAAGACGTAGCTAGTGCTGGTATCTTTCTCAGTGTTCAACATAAAAGATAGATTTTTCTCACCTTTTGTCAAAGTCATTATTTCTAGGTTAATTTCAAAATGTTCATTATTATCAGAAGCCATTTTTTATTCTATGCCATTTTATTTGGAGCCGTTCTTTATTACCTCATTTTAGACCTACAGGGTCTAAGACCTACAGTGTCTAAGATCTAAGGATTTATTCTTCATAAACCTCTCCTTTGTGGAAGATTTTATATATATATATACCATGTAAACTGCAGAGAGTTTTGACTTCATTTCTAACTCTTAAGTACATAAAGTCATGTGCACTCAGATGCCCTTCGGTAATACTGATTCTGTGTATATGGTCTTAAGCTGTTAGGAAAAGGATTTAGAATATTTTATGTATTTATGAATAAAAATAGAATGTAAGCAATGTGAAAGGAGTAAACAGAGGTTTATGGTGGCCTCAGTTTTGCTGGACCATATGATCTAGAGTCATAATATTCAGCAAATTTAGAATAACTGGAGAGAAAACATTTTAAGTAATTTTAGAAAATGACTATTCTGGTAAAATAAAGTGGTATTACTCTAATGTAAATTTTTAATTAAAAATATTATGATTCTTAACAGGTAGCAAGGAAGGCTTTATATGGGAATATGGTTAAAACTCTAGCAAAAGGGGGAAGAAACCAACTTAAATCTAAACAGTCAAGACATCTGGGAATTTATAACCAAGGAGCAGGCTGGGGGTAATGGAATGAGTACTGAGAGACAGAGGTGGAGGGGAATTTTTGTTAAACTGACCTCACAGGACTCTTGCTAAACAGCTGACCCAAGTGGTTAGATAGCACAGGTGAGAGATGAGGAAGTTGCTTAGATATTGAGAGCCATCTGACATCAGAGGAGGGAGGATTCTCGCTAGAGTAACCCAAATTCACTTGGAAGGATTTTGATAACACTAGTCTCTACAAGGATGGACACTGGAAGCTGAGATGATGTAAGGGTCCTGAGGGGCCTAAGCAAAGTTTTGTCAAGGAGAGAATCTTTGTCAGTTTCTAATTACTAAAACAAAGGAAGAACTTGTTGGCATAGAGCTTGCGTTGTTCAAAACAGTATAGAACACCTGTCTCTCTATATATACCTTTGTAGAATTGAGCTCACATCTGAATGTTTCAGCTTTGTAGAACTATGCTGAGAGGCAGTTTACAGATCAACAGAGGTGGTGAGAGGCTGAGCCTTAAGACTATCTTAGGGCCCAGCAAATACCTAAGCCTATTTCAAGCACAGCTGCACGATGGCATTCCAGGTGTGCCATAGTAGCAATGGGAGTCAATGTGCATATAGAATGGATTAACCAAAGGACAGAGAAAAGGACTTAGGGAGAGAGGTATAGCCGTGGTCAAATCACTTCAAACCTTAGAAGCCACTGGAAGATCTGCAGCTCTAAGTTTACATGAGGTAGAAGCAACTGGGGGATTTCAAACAGAGAAAAGTTCTGGAAAAGAGATGAGTCTCTCCGCTGAGATGAGGTAAATTACAGTCCAGCAAAGGTGGCAGCTGGTGATCACTGCGGAGGTTTCTGCAGTAGTGGCCCAGATGATGCCCTATCTTGGGACTGTAGCTGTGAAAATCGGTAAGCAGTGGTCCCATGCTTGCATGCAATTTGAAATTAAAGCTGAAGGCCTGATAGGAGAATGAGATGACTTTTTTCTGTTTGTTTTCTTTTCTTTGAGATAGAGAATATGACAATAAAAATAGATTGTTTTGGGGAGAACAGCACTTTAACGCACATGACATTATACTTTCAAGTGGAAGAGTTAGAAAAAAGTGGATAGCATTTTGAACCTTTGGATCTGCTCACCTAGGAAGTGAAAGCCAATGTTTGAAATCAGAATGATCACCAGTTTTCTCTAGTTTTCTCTAGGTTGTCCTACTCTGTCTCTACTAGTCATTCAAGATTTACTTAGAACCTCTAGTTTAGGGTGCTGTCACTCATTCTTGTCATGCAACTGTGCAAACTGCCCAAACTTAATGAACTTGTTGCACTTGCCTGTTGACTGGTCATCTCCTCCATTGTTCTGTAGATTCCTTGGGGAAAGGCTATAGTACATAAATGATTCTTGAATGAAAGAATATATAACTTTGCACTTAAAGATAAAATCTAAGTGATATTTGTCCTTTCTGCTACTCCACTTTGTTGACTACAAGCTTTTATCCAGTGTTTAAAGGGATAACATTTTCTTAGCTCCATCAACCCTCTTAGCATTTTTCTATACTGTTTTTCCTTCTCCCTCCACTCTTTGATCTGTTAGTGGATTATAATCCATAAAGAATAGAGGACCCTTGATTTACGATCTCATTTCATTCTCTGATGGTTGATTGTAACTCAGGTTGATTGTAACTCAGGTAGTCAACTGAAGGATCAGGCTCCTCTCCATTTTTCTTCAAAGTCTTTCCTGTACCCAGCCAGATCTCAGTGTCCTCAGAGAGACATTGCCCCAGGATTTCTCAGTCAGTCCCATAAGGGAAAGGATCTTGTAATGCTCATTGCAGAACTCTTTAAGGCTTACATCTGTATCTGAGACCATCTGGAAACCCAAGCAGTTGGCATTTGGATCATAATTCAAGACTTTGATCATGAGTTAAAACTCAAATCCTGGTCATAACCCAAGTTGTTCATATGTCAGACTGGTCATAACTCTAGGGTCCATGGCACTAGAAGTCCTCATATACCAACACCCCATAATGAAAGGAACCATTATATACGGCAAATATGTGCTAATAAGAATAAAAGTTAAAAGAGAAACAGAAAAAAAATCTGTGAGAACAAAAGAGCTTATCAGTTTTGTTCATTAGTATGCAGGTATCAAGTCCTCCGCAACTGTAGTAAACACTTATTAGATCATTTAGAAAATTCTTAGAGTAAATAAAAATTTAAATTAAAATGTTTGTACAATTATAAATGCATATGAATAACATAATCCATTTATTGTTTTTGATTGATTAAATGCCTTAACATCTTTTCTCTTGTATTTGGGAATATATGAGGTTTGGAATAGGAATTATTCTTCCACTTACCTAGCAGCACCTGGTTTTTATGAGCATGTAAATATGATTATTTTTGCAAAAAACAAATTTACTTTCCAGATCCAGATCTGTACTTCTCTTAGAAAATGGCTTCACTTTCCATCTTCACTGTCTTACCCTATGACATAGAAGCACATATCCAAACTGTGCATGCATTCAAGAAACCATAGCAGTAGGAGCAAATAGTTTTCTCGCAAAGCTTTGTCAAAATTTTTAGTTTAGAGAATTTTTTAGTTCATATTTTAAATCACTCATTTATGTGCAAAAATTATGAAGTCAAGGGAACTTTTTTAAACATTTGAAGTTACTTTGTCTTATAGTCTTTTCTTTGTTGAGACAGAAAATTCAGTATAAAGTATCATAAAAATTATTTGGAGATGTTCAAACAAATCCTGATTTGGCACATATTGTTTACACTAACCAAATTTTGATGATTTTTAATTATTTAAAAATATATATGTATAAATTTATACAGTAAAATACAGTTATAGTTCCCAAATTTATATAAAAAAGCAATAGCTAATGAAACATAGGAAATACTAAGTATTTCTCTTCCACAACTATTAAAGTGTGTATAAAATTAAATATTATTAAATTGTCATTTTAGTAAATTATCTGAGCACATAAATAGGGTGAAACTGTCAACTAAATCAATTAAAATATACCTTATCTCCCCTCTGCAATTGCTAACATCTTTTATTTGTATAGAAGCATTATTGTAATTAGAATTAATTAGTTGTACAATTAGACATAATTGACAAAGGCAGGAAGAAGGGAGTAGACCCCATAATCCTCTAAGATTTCTTCTCAAAACCCTCTCCAGAGAGAAATGACAATAGGAAACTCTATTACTTGATATTTCTTCTTATTATAACAAATATGTAATTTAGTTTGGAGAAACTACAAAATTTCTTCCAATATAGGAAAAAAGTGTTTCTCGTAACTATAAGCTTCTAAATTACTAGTAGTGGTAGTGATAGCTGAAAATCATAATGTTCCATTTGGTTACTTTCACTATAAAAGAGTTTTTAAAACAATGAATAAAATATAGACAATAAAGGATTAATCTGTTAATTATTTCTAGAATAGTTAATATTCTAAAATATAAGTAGCTTATAATAGAATAGATATACATGTAAGTTATAATACTTGTTTAATCTTCTGACTACAAATAATTACTGTAAAGCTTCTGAAGAGAGGAAAAAGAAGAAATTTTTCATAATGCAGTGACATTTAAGAGGGGTAAAAATTCACACATTCTATTTAGTTCATAGTATAAAATAAAAATAATGGAATTTTCATCAATAAAATGTATTTGTCTTCCAACAAACATTTACTTCATTGATTCATGCTTCAAAAACTTCTAAGGTTAAATATGGGATAATAACATTTGAATATAAAGAAAGCTATCTAGATAAAACATACACAGAAAAAAAGAACATTCAAAGTACTTCTACCAATAGAAAGTGTGGATTTTTGTTGAGTCATAATTTTCTTTCAATCTCCTCCTCAGACTAAAACTTTTAAAGGGTTGAGAGAATTATGTCCAACAAAAATTTGCTTTTGCAAGTGTTTGTGAAGGTTTCCAAGTCATAATTTACCTTAATGTGTACATTAATCATGTCACAGGCAGCAAATAACACATCAGTGTGTGGATGTGATTGTAATATTTGAAGAATTTTCTTTAAAAAGTTGCTTAGCAAAATCCAGCAATTGTACTTGCTACCACGTATATTAACAATGTTCAGCAATACTGTAAAAATCAACCACAGATTTCTTTGTCCGAGATTACCAGAGGGTTTCTATAATGTAGTGTACATACAACTACCATGGTATTTTTGGTGCACATCTTATCGAAACGTTCACTACTTGTTTTTTATATGGATCTACTTTACTGTAAAAATTATAACTTTTTCTAATTAAATATTTTCCCAGGTAAATCTCTTGGCTTTTGGAGTCATCATATACAAAGTTTTTCGTCACACTGCTGGACTAAAGCCAGAAGTTAGTTGCTATGAGAACATAAGGTAACTTTATTGAAGTGTCCACCAACTAAAACTAAAAGCTTTAGACACTTACAGTACAAATAATTTTAGGAATTTATACTATTAAAGTGATTGGTTAAGACTTTCTTCCACCATCTTTAAAATATATAGTGGGAAAAGCATTTAATATCTCTAATAAAACAGTGCATATCCCAGATTAAGTGGTACGTGAAGCAGTCTTTGCAAATGTACTCCCCTTTGCAAGAGAGATGATAATCCATTTAAACACAATCAAGGTCTTAGGATTGTCTTTTCTAAAACATTTCTCAGAATTTGGTAAATGTTTCTTTCTGGTACTTCTCTTGTTTGACTGTTGCTACGGTTTCTCCTTTAACCCTCTCTCTTTAAAACTGATTTATTGAGCCCTTCCAAATGGTTTGTTCAGGAAAAGCTGAAGTATACATTAGGGAATGTGGGAAACAGTGCATTGTTTGTGTTGCTTGGAAACAGTCCTGTAGTCTCAATATCTTCCACAAGATTTATAGTGGAGATTTAGCAAATGCTTGATCGATTACTTAATTTTTTTTTTTTTACTCTGCACCATTCACAGTTACGTGTAGTATGCTGGTTTTAATAAAAATGAAAATGACTCTTTTTCTAAGACACATTGTTAAAACACCTTCTCCAGTAGAGCATGATTGGACCAAAAATGAAGTCCAGAGTAATCGTTAGTTGCTTCATTTTATAGCCAATGTCCTCACTAAGGAGGATTGAATATTGTTTTACTGAAAATCACTGACAAACTGCTAAAAATATGTAAGCATCTTTTTTTCCTTAATTTTCAAGAAATTAGTATTGAGACATAAATTTATCTTGAGGTAACTGCACTGCAAAAACATTATATATATATATTATATATATAATACATATGTAATATTTTTCATTTTCTTCTCTATGAATCCTGCAGAATTTGATACCATGAACAAGTGCTGACCCAAGTCCAGATGGTGTACTTTTCAGGCTGACTTAGGGAAAATATTTTCTAGCAGATAGATACATGTCTTACCTTTGGAAATTACTGCCATATTGGATTAAAATCAAAGCATACACATTGCAGCATAGCAGATAAAAATATATTAAAATTAAGCTGTTTTTAAATGCCACACTTTAATAAAGGCACAGGCTTCTCAGGAAGCTTGTCCTCCCACAGCATGATGTACCCTCTAAAGGCTGTCCCATCTCACTGCAGAGCACACTGTCAAAATTAAAGTCATTAATGGTTGTTGTAATGGATTGCTTATTGATGTAAGAAGCCCTTTCCATATAGTCTGAGGGATTTGGGGGTGTCCCTGGAATATGCCTGCCTTTCTGAACTGAGACATCCCAAATGTATGACAGGTCCTGTGCAAGAGGAGCCCTCGCTCTCCTGTTCCTTCTTGGCACCACGTGGATCTTTGGGGTTCTCCATGTGGTGCATGCATCAGTGGTGACAGCTTACCTCTTCACAGTCAGCAACGCCTTCCAGGGGATGTTCATTTTCTTATTCCTGTGTGTTTTATCTAGAAAGGTAAGCAACATCTCATTTCAATCGACTCCATAATGCAATCATGTTACCTCAGTTTCAAAATTGATAGAAAATTCTTACTCTGATGGCTGTATGACTTTTGTCTCCACTGCTTAAGTATTTAATCAGAACATTTAGCTGTTCATCACAACATTGGCTTTTTTAAAGGAAGCTGTTATTAGTTACATAAATATAGTTCATATTCACTTATGCATGTTCCGATAAATGATCAAAAAGCATTAACACTTTAAAGAAGTAAATGAAACTGTATGAGATTTGATAAGAATATATAAGACTTTATGGTAAGCATGAGTCCCCATCTCATAGCTTTGAAGTCTTTCAAAGTTTTCAATCATCAGTTGGAATGGTTTTATCCTGTTTTGTTTGACTATATCATACGTGATGAGATGAACAGCTGTTTTGAAGAAAATAAAACATTATGACAGCTATTGCTTATTTAATATCATCCTTCTTAGAAGTCCTACCATGCTTTTTTTGTTCTACTACCGTTGGTTCTATCTATCACATTGTGTCTTATTGGAATTTGAATATGTGTGATAGTTCAAACAAAAAAAATTTTTTTATTGAAAATGAGATATTATAGTACCCATTGATCATTTTCTGTTATTCGGTTCAGAAAGCCCTGTAATTCTTTCACTCTATGCATGGCTTTATACTATTGTGTTATGTTTGATATTATTGTATTTG
>PVJX010046467.1:0-12275 GCA_004027295.1 Dolichotis patagonum | reverse complement strand
AAAAAATCTTCATGGACAGCTCCTCAGACAAAGGACTTCTGTCTACCACTTATAAAGAATTAAAAACTCTCAGACTCTTAAATTCAAAGACCCAATCCAAAAATGGGCATCTGAAATGAATACACAGTTCTCAGATGAAGAAATACAAATGTCAAACAAATACATGAAAACATGTTCATCATCATTAGTCATGAGAGAAATGCAAATGAAAACCACACTGAGATTCCATCTCACTCCAGAAAGAATGGCCAAGACAGAAAAGACTACCAACAACAAGTGTTGGAGAGGCTGTGAGGAAAAATGAACTATTCTGCACTGTTGGTGGGAGTGTAGACGGGTGTAACCACTGTGGAAGTCAGTCTGGAGATTCCTCAAAAAGCTGGGTATGGAAGTCCCATTTGACCCAGCTATTCCGCTTCTAGGCATATTCCCAGAAGAACTGAAAACATCATACCACAGTGATATATGTGTACCCATGTTGATAGCAGCACAATTTGTAATAGCCAGATCTTGGAAACAACCTAAGTGCCCATCAACTGAGGAATGGATAAAAACGTTGTGGCATTTTTATACAATGCAGTACTACTCAGGTATAAAGAATGATCGCATAGAGATATTTATAAATAAATGGGCATGACTTGAGACCATTCTCTTAAGCAAAATAAAGCAATCTCACAAGGATAAATACCATATAGTCTCCCTAGTATGAGCGTTGATAAGAGCATATAAGAGTTTATGGAAATCATGAGTCCCCATCTCATAGCTTTGAAGTCTTTCAATGTTTTCAATCATCAGTTGGAATGGTGTTATCCTGTTTTGTTTGACTATATCATACTTGATGATATGAACAGCTGTTTTGAAGAAAACAAAACATTATTACAGCTATTGATGATTTAATATCATCCTTCTTAGAAGTCCTACCATGCTTCTTTTGTTCTACTACCATTGGTTCTATCTATCACATTGTGTCTTATTGGAATTTGAATATGTGTGATAGTTTAAACAAACTTTTTTATCGAAAGTGAGATATTATAGTACCATTGATCATTTTCTGTTATTCGGTTCAGAAAGCCCTGGAATTCTTTCACTAAATGCATGGCTTTATACTATTGTGTTATGTTTGATATTATTGTATTTGAAACTATGCTCAACTACAGCAGAGTAAGTGATATTGTGTTAGCTACTGTTGATGTCCAGTTGTCTTAATGTAAAGTACTATGTTGCCTATGTTGTCCTGTTCTGATCTGCTCTGTACTTCCCTCTTTTGTCTTATTCTCTTTCCAATAAAAAAATTTTAAAAAAACTATTTGGAGGCAACCAAGCCACAGAGGTATTCAGTTCTCCAATGCACAGTCAGAATCAGAGAAGGAGCAATGGAAATTCTTGTACCAATATATAAAGACATAAGTGTCTTCTGGGTTTTTGAAAGGGGTGGCTTATTGGACAAAATTTTTGAAACATGAAATCTCTTCATGCTGGTGTAAAAAAACAAGAATTGCATGGAATGGGTCAAGTATGAATTTTTTAGCATCCAGCTGAGCTTTCCATCATGAATTTGTCATCCAGACTTTCCATGACTCTAAATGTTGCACTGTGTTGTAGCTCACATCATTTCAACTGTCAGTATTGTAGTAAATAACCACCCCATTGACTGATGGTGTATCTGCAGTCAGGATATCATGTTTCTGTGTGGCTGAGAGATATGACACAGCCCCAGTTGAGCCCATTTTAACAAAGGCAACACAGACTCTGTTCTTGTCCCTATCAGCTGTCATATCAGAGAGAAACTGAAGATCTTTTTGGCCTTCTGTGATGACCAGGCCCACCCAGGTCCAGAAATGAAGAATCAAGGACATCATGGCAAGGGCCAGATACATGTCCTTTGGGGTCATCTGATACAGTGAAGGATACTTGACACTGTCAGTCAGTATAAAGTCAAATGATCCAAAAGTAACCTTAAAGAAAAAGAAAACTGAGTAATATGCTGAAGTGTTGGCAGATAGTGCAATAGTAGTGCGGAAGTGTACTGAGTAACATGTACAAGTTGTAGAAGGAGACACATGTTCTTCCCAACTTTGTAAACATCTCTCTCAGGAAACTTCTTAAAAAATCAATGCATTACTCTGACATCCCAGAAACATATTTCTTTTCCTCTTTCCTTCCTCTTTGATCCAAAAGGAAGAAAAAGTTGTGTGAAACCCAGAAAGTCTCTGTATATGGACTCTGGCAACTTTATACTCTTGGATGGATGCTAATCCCAGGCTTGATTTTAACCCTTTGTATTCCTCATAGCTGAAGCACCATGGATTTTGTTCCATCATTTCCTGTCCCCAGCAACCTTCACCAGTGGAAGTTTGTAGGGTTCCAGCAGTGGTCCAGTCTGAGCTGAGGTTCCCCAGGGTGTTTCTGTCTGTTCCACTGCACACTTACCTTCTCTCCTACATGTGTAATTAAGGATCTCATGCTGTCCTGTGAGCAACTTGCAGGAATTCTCTAGTATACTCCAGTGACTGTAAATGAAATTGTGGAAATTGTAGCCCCAAGAAATGTTGGGTAAAGCTGAGAATTCCTGTTGATCTCTTCTATGGCAATAGTGAAGGCCAGGTAGATCTGGTAGTTGCTTAGCATCAGCCTGATTGGAGAACACAGAGATCCTTAGGGGAAAGAATCAGTCAATGATTATCTTCCAATTCAGTACAATACCATTTATTGCCTGCATGCTTGTGTTCTAACCACACACTCATATAATTAGAACCAAGTATGAATATGATGATATTAGAAGATTGACTTTTAGAAAGTAAAAGAAATTAGAAAAATAAAGGGGATGAAATTCTCATCAAAGTGCATAGTGGCATTACAAGAATCCTTGAAGAGTTGATTCATCACGGTGTTATATTTGTTAAATAATTAAAATGACTTGGCTATACATGTTCATAATAAAATTTGTGTTTAGAATTACACTATGTAGATCTTTAGAAAGATGTGATATTGTTTAATATGCTCAGAATTAGCAAGAAGAAAAATAACATATTTACTTTAGAACACATAGTATTCAACACTAAGAAGTATCTATTTCTATTTAAATTCTTTATTTTAGGAAAAAAGATAATTCTTCAATATTATCATTTAAATGTTTTAAAAGTTGCTATCCACCCTGAATCATGTGAAGAAATATAGGGGTGATGGGCAAATCAATCTATTTGATTTAATTATTAGGTAACATAAATGTGTGCCAGCATATAGTGTTGTGTTTATGAATGTATAAATTGTATTCTCTAAATTAAGTCAAAGCTTAGATTTAGCTTGAAGAATAAAGCAGTGAGTCATAGTAAACATGGCAGAAGGTCATGAATACAAGCTCTCCCTCTTTTTAGAGATTTGTGCACAGAGAATTGCTCCACCCTTCTCCTTCTGAAAGATTTCTGTTAAGAAAGCTGTGAACATTAACTAACAAAGTGCAGCCTCCTTTGAATGGTGTACAATGAAGCTTCTTGAAGAAACTATACTGCAAGATCATTTTCATTGAAAATCTTGTGAAAGCAATATTTCTAGGCATCAGAATCACAGAACATTGCTCTGGGGTTTCCAAGCTGTTGTAGTAGCAGGAGGCTTTTTGTCAAAACAAGTTTGTTCAAAGTGACCATAGCATTTGTAGCCTGTTGGACTTCATTCTTAGTAGATCTGCTTCCATCCATAAGTAGAGTGTACTCTCTCAGGGTTTTATTTTGCAGTCATGGTCTGTTGGGTCAGTTTTGGGGGCAGGCATTGCAGGATTGAGGGGTCCACACTTATTTTGGAGGTCTAGTACAGCACTTGACACATGCATAGTTATGTTCTAGACTCAGGTGAGCTTGTGTGCTTCCTTAATCAGAAGGACTATAGATATTAGAGTGTGAAGGCAAAGAGGGAAGGCATCCCTTAGCAACTAGATCCATGTATTTACTCAGGTAGACTAACAGGCAATCCCAGGGTCTGAGAGTCTTAGTAACCATTATTGCTTTGTGAACTTGATGATCAGATTTTATACAAGCCTGATGCTCCAAGAAATTTGTGGAATTTTTTTGTAACCAATTTCCTCCAGATATTGCAGCAGAGCTTTTGTGTCTGTATAGCAGGCAGCTTGATTGTCCTTATGCAGAAATACAGTGATATTTTGTGCAGGAAAACTAGCAAGGTCAGCTATGTAGGCTTGTCCAAAGAGAATAAATAAATTTTTAAACATCTGAGAGATTGAGTCAAAGTCAGTTAACTTCTGAGTCATTCCATTTAAAAGGGTAGAGGAACTTGCTGACAAGAGCCAATGAAAGGCAGAAGAGAGTAATCTTTAGATCCAGGCAGGTGTACTAGCAGGCTGTGAGTGGCAGAAGAACAAGTTGGCATGTACAGTTCAGAGAGTGTTGACTGGTTAATATTCTTTACTGACTTTGTTTACAGGAAGAAGAGGTGTATTTTAGCCATTTGATCATCTATAATGCAGATGGGGGTGCCCTGGATGAGACAGACAAACAAGTTTTCCAAAGATAAGGTGATTGGAATTTCACCCATTCTCTTTGGGCTTCCTGAAAATTGTGGGAGAATTTTTAAGCCCTGGTGGAAACTGAGTTCCAGTGAATTACTTTCTGTGACATCTGACAACAGTGGTGGTTATGGTGGGACAGCATGGTTGATGGCCAGGCCCAGAGGTAAATCTTGGCTCATAGCCTGGGAAGACAGTTTTCTAAAATTCAGTATTGCAGTTATCTACTTCAGGATAATGCAGGTGTCATCTTTCTCTCAGATAACAGTCAATTTTGATATTTCAGAGTTAAATTAGAGGGAGGCTGTCTGTCTAAGACAGTCACTTCTAATATGAAGAGGAAGTCTCTTCACAGAGGCAGTATGGAACTGGCTAGTATAGGACTTCATGTTTTGTGAGATATCCTCCAAGACTGCAAGTTCATACTTGGTAGAAAGACCCTATCACCTTTGAAAGCAAAAAGCAGGAAGTTCTGTTCCTTTGTCTACCAAGAAAGTCACAAACTGGACCTCAACTTTTACACTGTCCTCGCTCTCTTTGGGGCCCTGTCTGATAGAGCTCAGTCTATCCTATCCAGAAAGGTTTGACAGGGTGAGGGGTGGTTCAGCTTTCAGTGGGTCTGAATATTAATGTTTCTTTGTGTCTAGCATATGGGGGGCATTTTTTTGTATATAACCCTTATAATTGTAGCTAATGTGTATGGTCATCTATCAGACTGGATTTTCTTATGAACATAAGATTCTTTTATTTTATTATGTTTATGAGTAAAAGTAGTTGAGGGACATTTTGCTCCCTTTTTGCCATGATTGAGGTTAGCTTCATAAGGTTTTTTTTTCTAGGGAAGTTGTATTTGTAAAGGCCATGGCTAATTACTTGTCAGAGTTTATAGTCTAATTTTTCCTCAGTCAAAATATGAAACTCAGGAAAAAATTGTTGACCTTCATTTTAGGTGGGCATTAAATGTCTTCTGACCTGGATAGGAAGACTGCTCTTGAGGTAGGTCCTGTGTGGCTGAATGCAGGCAATGGCTAGTTGAAGCCAGTTCAATTGTCTGGAAGCAGAAAAGTCAGGAACAGGGAGTGAAGCTACAGCTATGGGGAGCAACTGTAGAGTTCCACAAGGGTGCCCAGGTGGAATTATCAGGAGGAATGGGTCTCTTTTTTTCCCCTTTTTTTCTTTCAGGCACATGGGTTTGGTTTCATTTTTAACTGCATAATCTCAAAACACCCTTTTTTCTGTAGTTTTGGTTAATTACTTCCCATCTTTCACCCCCTACATGTGTTTTGGGAACTCTTCAATGATGGTGCAACAGAAAAAGTTTGGGTGTCTTTCAGACACACACACACACACACACACACACACACACACAGAGAGAGAGAGAGAGAGAGAGAGAGAGAGAGAGATCATTCACATGCTGACCTGGTTGAGTTCCTTATGGGGACTTAGGCATGATTTGGCTAACCATGGTGCAAGGCTTCCATTGTGCCATGTCAACTGGCATGGAATCACAGGTGAGGATCCAATCAGCCATCATGACAAGTTCTCCCTATCTTTGTGCACAGACACAGCAGCCTATGCTTATGCTGCCCATTGCACTCAATCACTCACTCATTTATTCAACATGCTTTTAGGTTAAATATTTATTTTTTGAGTGTGGTTATTCATTTGAATGTTTTTTCATTGATTTTTTATTTTAAAAAGAAAAAAGTCACAAAAGAAAAACAAAAAGGAAAAGATACAAACAACAACAGTAAACCCCCAAAAATAACAATTTAGGTTTTCAAAACAGAATAAAAGAAATTTAACAATGGTTGTTATATTGCATATTATCTTTTTTTCAAAGAAAAAAAGAAAATTTTAAAAAGCAAAATAGAAAAACAGAAAAAAGGTAGAACAATGCAGAATTCAAAACAATTAATATCATAAAATCGCTAGTTGATACATTGCACATTGTCATCTTAAAAATAGAAGCCAAAGTCACAAAATCAAAGCAGAAAACATGGCTAGACACTCAAACATTGCCAGTGCAAACCCTTCTGTTCAATGATCCAAAGAAATTCAGTAATATGGTCATTTATCTTACACACTATACATACCATTATATCCTTTAGAGCACTTTCCTTCCCTTTCAATTTTATAATACCTAATATGGGTTCTGGATCCCATTACTCTGTCAGCTTTTATTGTTTTTTACACTAGAGAGAGAGGGTGATATTTACTAATGTGAGTGTTCTTTATTTCACTTATGAGGATATTCTCAATTTGTCTCCATTTGCCTATAAAGGCCTCAAAATCATCCTTTTTATAGCTGAATAGTATTGCATTGCATAAGAATGTCACATTTTTTTTCATCCACTCTACAGTTGATGGACATTTTTTCCCAAAATTTAGCTATAACAAATTGAGCTGCTATGAACATGGGTGCACATACATCACTGTGACATGATCTTTGCAATTTTTCTGGGAAAATACCAAGAAAGGGAACTGGACTAAATGGAACTTCCAATCCTAGTTTTTTGAGGAATCTCCATACTGATTTCCACACTGGTTGCACCAACAGTGTTGAAGTGTTCCTTTTTCCCCTACATCCTTGCCAAACTTTTTTTATCAGTTCTTTTCTTGATGCAGACATTCTTTTGGGGATGAGATGAAATCTCAAAGCTGTTTTAATTTGCATTTCTCAAATGACCAGACATGCTGAACATTTCTCCATATATTTATTTGCCAATTTTATATCTTCATCTGAGAACTGTGTGTTTATCTCTGATGCCCATTAATGGAGAGGGTTTTTGAGTTTGGGGGAATTATTGTTGTTCAATTCTTTACATGTTCTGGATATAATCCTTTGTATGAGGGATTGTTAGCTAAAATTCTTTCCCTTTCTGTGGGTTTTCTTTTCATTTTGTTGGTGATTTCTTTGAAGTGTAGAAATATTTTAGTAATATGAGATCCCAGTTGTTGATTGTTTGAAGTATTTCTCATGTGTTTTGGGTTTGGTTCATGAATTCGTTGTCTACCCCTATGTCTCCAAGATTTCTACCTACCTTGTCTTCCTGTATATTTAATGTTTCTGTTTCAATATTTAGATCCTTGATCCATTGTGACTTTAATTTAGTATATGGTGATAAACATGGATCCATTTTCAGGCTTCAGCATGTGTAAAGCCAATTTTTCCAATACCATTTATTAAAGAGGCTATCTTTTATTCAGTTAACATTTTTAGCACTTTAGTCAAATACACGGTAGCTGAATGTCTTTGTAGTAGTGTATGTATCTTTCCATTGATCCTCAGGTCTATTTCTTTGTCAGTACCATGCTGATTTCATTACTGTGGCTTTGTAGTATGGTTTCAAGTCAGGACACCTGACTTGACACCTGAGACACCTCCTGTCTCGCTTTTGTAGCCCAGAATCACATTTCCTATTCTAGGTTTATTATATTTCCAAATGAATTTTAGGAATATTTTCTCTAGATCCATAAAGTATGTTAATGTTATTTTGACTGGGATTGCATTGAATCTGCATAACATTTTGGGAAATATGGCGATTTTCACAATGTTGCTTCTTCCTAACCAAGAGCAAGGAATATCCTTCCATTTTCTAGTATCTTCTTCAATGCCTTTTTTAGAGTAGTACAATTATCAGCATATAGGTGCTTTACATTGTTGGTTAGGTTGACTCCTAAGTATTTCATTTTTTAGATGCTATTGTGAAAGGCAATATTTCCATAATTTCTCTCCCAGTGAGTCTTTTGTTTGTGTACAGGAGTGGCATTGATTGTGAGTGTTGACTTTGTATCCAGTTATGCTGCTGAATTTGTTTATTAGTGTGAGTAGCCTTTTAATGAAGTTTTTGGGATCTTCTATATAGACTGTCATGTCATCTCCAAATAGTGATACTTTTACTTGTTTTGTTTTTCCTATTTTTGTTTTTTATTTCTTCCTCTTGTCTGACTGCTCTAATATTTCTAGAACAATATTGAATAGGAGTGATGATAGTGTACACCCTTGTCTTGTTCCTGATTTTAGAGTGAAGTCTTTCAGTTTTTGTTCATTTAGTATAATGTTGGCTGTTGGTTTGTCATAAATGACCTTTATGAGATTGAGGTGTGTACTATATATTCCTATTTTATTTAGTTCTTTTTTTGTCATGAACAGGTGTTGGATTTTATCAAAAGCTTTTTCTATGTCTATTGAAAAGATCATGTGATTTTTATTGTTGGCCCCATTGATGTGATGTATTACATTTATTGATTTGCATATGTTGAATTATCCCTGCATTGCTGGAATAAATCTCACTTGGTCATAATGTATAAACTTCTTGATGATTTGCTGCATTCTTTTTGCCAATATTTTATTGAGAATCTTTACTTCAATGTTCATTAGTAAGACTGGTCTACAGTTCTCCTTTTCGGTTGGGTCTTTCTCTGGTTTTGCTATCAGAGTGATACTTGCTTCCAAGAATGAGTTAGGGAGAACTGCTTATCTTTCAATTTCATTGAAGAGTTTAAGGAGTATTGGCATTAAATATTCTCTAAATTTCTTATAGAATTCAGCCATGAATCCATCAGGACCTGAACTTTTCTTTGTTGGTATGTTTTTAATGACATTTTCAATTTCAGTAGCTGATATTGGGTTATTAAAATTGTTAAATCTTCTTGATTGAGCTTTGGTAGTTCATATGTTTCTAGAAATCTGTCTATTTCCTCTGTGTTTTCTCCCTTATGTGAGTAGAGATTTTCAAAGCAGGTGTTCATGATCTTTTGAATTTTCTTGGGATCTGTAGTAATTTCCCTCTTTTCAATCCTTATTCCATGGATTTGTGTTTTTCTTTTTTTGATAATGTTGGCTACAGGTCTATCAATTTTGTTTATCCTCTCAAAAAACCAGCTCTTTGATTCGTTCTTTGTATTGATTTTTTGGTTTCTATTGCATTGATTTGTGATCTAATCTTTAAAATTTCCTCTCTTCTATGAGCATTGGGTTTGAGTTACTCTTCTTTTTCTAGAAGCTTGTGATGTACCATTAGGTTATTTATTTGTCCTCATTCCGTGTTTTTATTGTTTTTTTTTTGTATCGCGGATCGAACTCATGACCTTTCGCTTGCCAGGCAGGTGCTTAAGCCACTGAGCTAAATCCCCGGCCCTCATTCCATTTCCTTGTTGTGACTATTTACTCCTATATATTTCCATCTTAGAACTGCTTTCTTTGCATCCCATAGACTAAGGTATGTTGTATCTGTATTTTCAATGTATTGTAGGTATTTTTTTATTTCTTCTTTAATTTCAACTGTAACCCACTGATTGTGCATAGATTGTTATTTAATTTCCATGTATTTATGCAGGTTTTGCAGTTTTTTGCCATTAATTTCCAATTTTAGTGCCCTATGTTCAGATATTATGCATGAGATAATTTCATTCCCTTTGCATTTACTTAAGAAAGTTTTCTGAGTTAATATATGGTTTACTTTGGAGAATGTCTCATGTGCAGCTGAGACAAATGTATATTCTGACGTGGTTGAGTGGAACACTCTATAAATATCCAATAAGACCATTCACACATAGATAAGATTCTGTTCTGTTATTTCTTTGCTGACTTTTTGTACAATTGATCTATCTCTTTGTGACAGTGGATTGTTAATGTCTCCTATTACAATTGTGTTCTTGTGTATTTGGCTTTTCATGTTCATGTCATCTCTTGTATTTTTTATCTATTATTTCTCTAACTATGTTAAGCAATAATTTACTAAGGTTGTTATTTCTCTCTTTACATATGACAGTATTTCTAACTTGATTTTCTCTGTAGCCTGATGGATTTTTCTTTACTTCATATGCAATCTTCTCAGAGATTTTTGGTTTATGACTTTTAAAGTCTTCTATTTTGCTGTCAGTATTTGTCTTATATAGTTGGGTGCTCCTGTATTTGGTGCATATATATTTATAATTATTAGTTCTTCTTCTTGTAGTTTTCCACTAATAAGTATGTAGTGACCTTCTTTATCTCTTTGGAACATTCTTGGTTTGAAATTCACATTGTCTGGAAACAAGATTGCTACTCCTGCTTTTTTTTGGTTTCCTGTTGCATGAAGTATTGTTTTCCATCCCTTGACTTTCAGTCTATGAGTGTCCTTTTGGGTTAGATGGGTTTCTTGTAGACAGCATATGGTTGGATGTTGTTTCTTGATCCATTCTGCCAGTCTGTTTCTTTTTATACTTGAATTGAGCCCATTTACATTTATGGATATCACTGATATGTACTTGCTTGTCTTTGACACATTGTGCTTCTGTTTTCAGTTTCCCCCTTTTCTCCCTTACTTAATTTCTTGTCAAGCCTGGTGGTTTCTTTCTGATGTTGTTCTGGAGACTGTGGTCATTTGTATATCTATCAAGCATGTCTTTCTATACTCTTTCTAGTGTTGGTTTGGTGGACATGAATTTCTTCAGTTATTCTTTGTCATGGAAGTATCTTGTATTCCATTAACTTTGAAAGGCATTTTTTCTGGGTACATCAGTCTGGGTCAAAAGTTGTTTTCTTTTAGGGTTTGAAATACTTCACTAAACGCTCATATTGACTTGAGGGTTTGTGTTGAAAAGTCTGCTGTGATTCTAATGGGCTTTCTTAGATAGGTGAAATCTGTCTTTTCTCTAACAGCTTTTAGTATTCTACATTTATGCTGTATGTCTAGGATCTTAATTGTTATATGTCTTGGTATAGATTTATATTGGATTGTGACTCTTTAGTATTCTGTATGTCTTACTTACTTTATGTCAGATATTTTCCCCATGTTTGGGAAATTTTTTGCTATTACTTCTCTGTATAGCTTAGTTATGTCCTTTGTGTTTTCTTCTGCATCCACACTGATGCCTATTTGTCTTACATTGTTTCTCTTGGCATCATCTTGAAGCTGCTGGATTGTCATTTCATGCTGCTTTGTTGTTTTTATTAGTTCTATGATTTCTTGGCCACTTTCTGTGATCCTGTCCTCCAGGTCTGAAATTCTATCCTCAGCTTCATTTAAACAGTTTTTGAAGCTTTCAATAGAATTTTTTGTTTCTTGGTTATCTCTTTCAATTTGTTTCATGAATTCTGCTTGTTTTTTACATTGTTCATTCAAAGTTTCAATCAACTTCCCATGCTCTTGTATGTTTTTATCTATTTCTTATCTAGCTATATTGAGCAAATCATTTACTAAGGTTATTTGTTTTTATGTATGACATTATTTCTAATTTGATTTCCTCTATAGCCTGATGGATTTGTTTCTTTACTTCATTTGATCTCTTTTTAGAGATTTCTGGTATATGACTTTAAAGTCCTCTATTTTGTTGTCACCTGTTCTTGATCCTGATGGACTATTTGTTTTAGTTTGAATTTTGTTTTTGTTTTGTCATATTCACCTTCAGGATCAGTATCTGGTTATTCAACCCCAATAGTCACAACTGTCAGTAGTGTGTTTCCTAGGGTCCTACTGTGTGGTTGATGTCCACCTGATTGTTCGGTACGTAGTGACTGGAACCTGCCAGAGCCCTCTGTCTGGGTGAGGGGCCACAAGTCTCCTGTCAAACCAGCATGGCCAACCCACTGCAGCCCAATGTTCTGGGAGGGAGAGTGGGAGCCAAATATTCACAGCAGTGCTTGGTCTAAGAGATGGGGAGGGTGTCCTGAGGGTATCTGGCCAAGCCAGGGTGGGTACAGTGGTCCTCTTGGTCAGCACACAAGAGGAGTGTGCTGGGGTGCAGGTACAGCAGTGGTCAGAGCCATGGT
>PVJX010046466.1:0-12277 GCA_004027295.1 Dolichotis patagonum | reverse complement strand
ATTGGCAAGGTCCCAGCAGGTCCCCGAGTGTCCAGAGCCAAGATGACTGTGGCCCAATCTTGAAGCAGTGACTGTCACTTAAAGTGGCAGAGGGGAACTGAGGGGGCTGATCCCTGGCCCTCAGGAGGAAAGACGGTGCTGGGGCAACCAGGTGGCCCCCTCAGGTAAGGACACATTCTCCCTGAGCCTCTGGAGTGACACAGCCCTGCGACACCCTGCCCTTCACCAGGGGGAGCCCCGTCGAGTACAGGTTCTGACCTGGGTCCTAAGCCCCTGAGTTTGCGGTCATCTGCCGAAGCGACAGGAACAGGAAACCATGAGCCCCAAGGGGAATGAGTCATAGCTGTGTGCCCCACCCTGCAGCGCCCTGAACCTGGAGACCCCCATCTGACCCCCAGGAATACGGGGAGTGACCCACACTGGACCTCAGTACGGCATGGACGGCATGTCCTCTGTCCACAGGAAGTCACAGGTGGACACCGGCAGGGTCAGAATGCAGGCCCAATCTAGCCCTGGGCTTGCTGGGGTGCGGGGGCCCTGTAGGATGGGCAGTGTGGGGGCTGCAGGGATGGGGAGACTTGGAGGGAGAGTTTGAGGAGCCCGCACAAGGAACAGTGTCCCTGCTGGGACAAGCAAAGCTGCGAGCGGGTAGCTGTGACCCGGCCCCTGCCCTTGCACTCAGGGGGGTCAAGGGTGAGTAAGGGTACGGACCCCTCTGCCCTGGAGCTGATGGGCCCCCACAGGAAGCCCCAGGCACAGCTAGCGCTCCCGTTAAAGGGGTGCTTTCTGAGGTGGTAGAATGTCAAGAGGTCCTGGGACACAAGTGGGGGAGGTTAGAGGAGGACCCGTGGAGGTGAGGGTGGGGACCCCCAGAGGCCAGCCAGCAGGGACAGGCCAGCGGGGGGCACCTGCAGCTGGCTCTTCCACAAGCCCCCTACCTCGCCACTTCCAGGGAAGATGGTCACCTGTGAAGGCTGCTTGTGCTGACCAGGGTCCACGCCAGGGCACCCGGGAAGGGCTGTCTTAGAACCCAGCAAGGTACAGGCCAAATGCACTGGAAAATCTCACCCTGACCCTGCACCCTGAGGCTCTGGTGTCCTTGGAGCTGCCACCAGGGGAGGTGCTTCTGTCCCATAGCAACCCCGTGTCCCAGGCAGGCACAGGGCGTACCCAAGGCCGACACAGCAGCTGCCTGGTGCATTCCTGTGGTGGCAAACTGGAGGGCCACACGCGGCACCTGGGCGGCCACGTCATGGCTTGCTCATCCGTCACCCTGCTCAAACACACAAACCACACAGTTGGGGCCAGGTTTCCAGGAAGGACAGGGCCACCTCTGCTCCAGACCCCCTGCCCCGATCACAAAGCTGACACATATGTGCCTCCTTGGGTCACCTTCTGGCCTCCTCTGCCTGGGTCACCCTCCCCTTCCTTCCGGGATGGGGCGGGAACCTGGCATAAATCACTGGCTGGAGCAGCCTGGCTGCCGTGACCTCAGGGGTCCCTCCTTGGGCAGCAGCTGGGCCTGAAGCCAGATGGGGAAGGAGAAGGGACCTGCCGTTCCCCTGGGCTGAGACATGGGTGGCCCTGCCCCGGCTCCTGTGGCCCAGACTGTGACCGGAGTGTGCTGATCAACCCCACAGAGACTGCGGTCAGCCTCAAAGTCCTTGCAGGTCACAAGAGTTCCTTGACATCAGCTCAAGGACATCGGCTCTGTTCCAAGTGGCTGGAGGGTGGGTTCCATGCCAGGTGCCAGCCCCCACCCCTGTGGCCAGGAGAAGCCAGACAGGTGACTTCAGGATGTACCCACCAGAGGTCCCAGGGAGCCAGGGGCCCCAGGACAGGCTCACTGCAAGTGGGGAGGCCCCCCGAGGTCTGGCCACACACCTGGGGACCCTTGCTCTTGCCTGGCTCTGTTCTAGCTGAGTGTGCCCAGGGCTGGGCCTTATCTCTGGCCTCAGTTTCCTCACCTGTTTGTGAAGGCAGCCAGTTAGATGAGTCAGTGGAGACCGGAGGTCTCGTCCCTGCCAGTTCCTGCTGTGGGTCAAATGGTGCCCCCACGTTTAGTCTACCCGGACCTGTGAATGTGGCCCTGTTTGGAAGAAGGGTCTAAGGTGATTAAGAGGGGCTCAGGGGGTAAGATCGTCCTGGCTGGGGGCAGCCCTGGGTCTAAGGGCTGGGGTCCTCATGAGAGGAGAGGACCGCAGGCACGGACACGCACGGGAGACGCCGTGACGCCCTGGAGCGCTGGTGCCACCAGCAGCCAGAGGGCACAGAACGGGCATCCGCAGGGCTGCTGCAGGACAGCCAGCACACCTTGGCCCTGCGCTTCTGACCCCTAAAGAGACGGCAGAGGGCTGTGGTTGAAGCTGCTTGGTCTTCCCACGGCCACGGGACAAATGGAGTCAGGGACAGACTGACAGCAGCCTGGTGGCATGCGCAGCGCGTCCCCACCACTGAACCACAGCTCTGCCCCCACCCCAGGGCCTCTGTGTCCCAGAGGCTCCAACTCCGGCCTCCTGGTTTCTGGGCAAAGGGTGTGGACCCTGGGGGTTGGGGTGTGAGGTCCCCGACCTGTGTCCCTGCTGAGCCTGGGGGATCGCCTGTTGGGGTGGGAGGAGTGGCTGGGCTGTCCAGGGTGATCACTGCTGGGAGTTGGGGACTCCTATTAGCAACAAGCACCTGGAGGGCGGTGTGACCACAGTGGTCCCCCTTCTCAGAGGGGGGCCTTTGGGGGGGCATCTACTCTCCGCCCACGTGACATGTGTTCCTGCCCTAAGCAGGAGGTGCCCATAGCGGGCCTGGGGGCTGAAGCGGCCACCCGAGGGTCACGCAGCTCAACTCAAGCCTGGCTCTGCACCCAGGAGCAAGTTCGGCTCAGGCTGCGTCTCCCTGGAGCGCCAGTGAAGGGAGGACAGAAGCCTGCTGTCATTGTCCTCTTCTGGCAGCTGTGTTCCTGCTCATTAAGGTCCTTTGAGGTCCTTTGATCTCAGTGAAATTGCAGGCTCCTGGCAAGGCCCTCAATTAGCTGGAGTCCTCCGGTGGCCCCAGGGTGGCCGGCTTGCTCTTCCGGAGCCTCGGGGGTCCGACGGGGGAGAGACAATCCCAGCTTCTGCTCCCCATGCTGAGGGCCTGACCCTAGGCGTGGGCACCCTGGAAACTGCTTTAAAAACAGCCTGGTGGGGAGAAGACCTTGGCAGCTGGCAGAACACGCAGCCTGGCTCTCCCCCGGGATGCCTCCTGGGCCCCCAAGAGCTGTGATGTCACCATGACTCCACGCAGCTGCCAAGTGCCTGCCCGGCATGCAGGCCCCTCCTGCCAGCTCGGCACTGACGCAAATCAAAAGCCTGCAGCTCTTGGGTCAGCGGCCTCGGCCACTCAGCCGGCAGCCCGCGGTCTGCATGGGGAGGGCTCGGGCTGCAGAGCCGGCTGGCCTTTAAGATGATCAGCGGTGTGCTGCGGGGCGGCCAGCGTGGTGACAGAGGTCAAGGACACAGGTGTCCTTTTGCTCCCCTCTGCCCTGGGGAGCCACAGCTGCTGGCCAGCCCCCGCCCTGTCACCCTGCACCCAGAGGGACTGGGGTCCTTTGGTTCTGATCACTGTTATTCAGCACTGAAGCATGGCAGGAAGGCAGACTGGGTGGACAGGCAGGCCAAAGGCTGTGCTGTGCCCATTCCAGGGGTGGGGGGGAGTGGCTGGGCTGTCCAGGGTGAGGGGGACACGGGAGTGGGTACGGCAGCCTCTGGGAGGGGATGAGTGGGACCCGCTGCACACAGCCTGGCTTCCCGGGCTTTGAGGGGCTGGTCTCACCTTTCGGAAGATCTTGGCAGCCACGCAAGCACACTGGACGGTCCCTCCCACTCCCGAGGAGCACGGCCTCAGAGATGAGGGAGGGACACTGGCAGGTCCCTTCCGGGCACCGTGGGATGGGAGCCAGATGCTCTACCAGCCTGCTGGAGCCTTCTGCTCTCCCTGAAATATGCATGCACGCACTCCTACATGCACACGCACATGTGCACATGGATGCATGCAGACATGCACAGCACGTCACACACGTGTGCACAAGTGCCCCATTCACACACGCACAGCACATGTAACCCCAGTACATGTACAAGCATATATGTGCACACACAGCACATGTCCACACATGTGACCCATGTATAAAGCACTCACGCATGTGAATACAACACACATGTGTGCAAATATACGCACATGTTCAGTGTACACACATGCACATGCACACACAACCACAGAGATTTCGCACGCGAACCCATCATGCACAAGACGTGAGCGCCTTTTACATAACACAAGGGCACCTTCCCGCCCCCTCCCGAGCACACACGTGCTGCACACTTGGGATCTCGCCCTCTGCTCTGCACACTGTGGACACGGGAGAGCAGGGTGTCCGGGAGCTGAGGAAAGTTATCTGGGGCAGCCCTCTGGGCTGGAGGACAACACAGTGATGTGAGGTCCCAAGAGAAGCCACTGGGGTGCCTGGCCTGTCACAGCAAACAGCCAGGAGACAGGAGATGTGACAGCTGGGACCAGGACACGGCAGGCACAGAAAACCTGTGCACCCGCACAGCCCCAGTGCAGCTGCGCTGTCGGAGCCAGGTGGGGTGGGAGGACCTCTCAACCTGGACCCTTCGGCCTCTGCGAGTGGCCTGAGGGCAGGACCCCAGGGGACGCTCCTTCTGAGGTGCAGCCTGCCCATTCCTGCTCCAGTGCCGGTCACCTTCAGACAGCAGCTGGCCAACAGGGAGGCCTCTGCCCCTGCTTCTGTCCCCTGTGGCTTTGTCCTGGCCTGGGCCTGAGGTGTGACACTGCTGGATACTATACAGAGACCCCAAGGCCTGGCCATGCAGCTACCAACCCTCGAAGACAGCCCTCCTGAGGTCACCAGCGTGTCCTGCAAATGGCAGGTGCTTCTCCAAGCAGGGCTGAGAGCTGGTGGGGCTCCTGGGGAAGGTCCAGAACAGGGCAGCAGGCCACAGTGTCCTCGGAAGGAAAGCGCACCCCTCCTGTAGGGAGCAGACGGGCTGTGCTCTTGGCTAGGTCGGGTGCAGCAGCTGGCATTTCTCAGCACAGACCAGGGTGCCTGCTCTGCCTCTTGGGCTGGGGTTGTCACCTGAGTGCTGTCCAGAAAGCCCGTATCCTGGGGCCACCGCCACGAGGCCTCTCGCTGCAGTCAGAGCCTCCCTTTCTGCAGGGCCTGGGAAGCCTGAGAGACTCCCTGGGGAGGCCTCCTCACCCACCTCCTTCTCCTCCTGCTCCCGTCCTGGAGTCAGCCTTGCTCTGTGCATGGGTTTCTTTAGCATTCCCCAATCACTGGCATAGGCCGCTTCCAACATGCACTTGGCTGAAGGCACAGTTCGGCGAGGCCAGCCATGCAGGCACTGGTGCAAACAGGGCTGGGTGAGAGGCAGGCAGCCAAGACAGGCAGCGCAGAGGCCTGTGAGTCACAGAGAGACCAGGGTCCATGCCCCTGATGGCTGGCTGTCTGCGCGGGCAGAGCAGCCCCACCCAAGGCCCTGCCCCTCTCCTCCCGGAAGTGAAGACCCGCAGCCTGCACCCCCACACCCCCATCCTGCCTGGGCAAAGCAGAGGGTGTTTTGGCTCCCTGAGGCCAATCCGCGCCAAACCAGCCAATGCTTCTGTCTCGCTGCCCACTCGGGCAGCCAGGGTGGCCAGGGCCCTGGGTCAATATTCACACACTCTGACCTGCCCTTCAGTTTATAAGACATAATGTTTGCTCTTCTATTAGGAAAATAAGCAGGAGTTATCCTTTAAGGGCTGTGTACACACGGCTGCCCTTCAGCGGCGAAGGCAGCGCTTTCCAGACCGTGTGGGCTGAGAGCCCTCCCCCCGTGGGACCCCATATGGCAAACCCGGGCCCCCTGGCTGACCTCGGCTCCCCAGGACGACCACAGGGGCTGCCAGAGGGGCTGGGCCCGAGATCAAAGCTGGGAGGCGGAGGCGCTGGGCCACTGGGCATTGAACAGCTGTGTCCCAGGCTGGTTGGCACCGAGCCATCTCCAGGTCCCATGCCATCACATGGCCTTGGTGGAGAGGCAGTTCACAGCAGAACCTCGGAGACCTTTGATCTGGCAAAGGCCTGCACTGGATCTCAGTCCTGTTTCTTTCTGGGTGCGACCTTGGGCAGTGGGCATGGCCTCTGTAGGCTTCTCGAGGGGTCCAGGCCACCAGGGTCAGAGCGGGAGGCAGCTGGCTTCTACCTGCCGTGGTGGTGACAGGGCCTCTTCAGCCCTGCCTGTGGGGACCTCGCTTTGATGGCTCCGAATCGGCCACGAGGGGGTGATTACAGCACAGGACATGGTCACTGCTGTGTGCTGAGAGCCAGCTCTCTGGCTTGTCACTGTCCCTGCACTTGGGCTACAGAGAGACAGTATGAGTACAGGCTCAGGGCAGGTTCCTGATACAGAGTCACGCTGGCTGGACAGGCGACAGAATGCTCTCCAGTCCTCGCCACCTCCTGAAGGAGCCATTCTGGGTCCCTGTGGGAGACCAGCTCCATCTCACAGGGCCCTATCCTGGACACCTCGGGGGGACCTACTGCAGTGACCACCTCCTTGGTGAATTCCGGGCCCAGAGCAGAGGCTGGGTTTCCTGGCCTCTCGTCCAGCCCCAGACCTAGCACACGTGTTTCTGGGGGCTCTCAGCCCCTGCTTAGCTACTGGATCCCCGCTGGTGGTCCTTTGGGTGTCATCTCAGCCCTGCTGGCTTCTGTGGGAACAGGAATTGGGGCTGAACTTGTGTGCCCCCCCCCCCCGGACCTGGCTGTGACCTAGAGTCAGGGCAGGAGGAAGGGTGCCCTGACCCCTAAATCTCTTTTGGACCTCCTGCTTCAGTCCTTGGACCCGAGGTTCCCCATTTCTGAGGGAGAATTTTGAGACTCCTATTCCTAGCTGAGTGGGGGTGAGGGTGGCTGCACCTGCCTTTCCAGGAGTGGCATCTTCCGCTCACCCTCTGAGTTCCACGTAGGTTTCCTGGGGCCCGGGCTGGGGAAGGGCAGTTATGTGTTTGTTTTGGGGCAAGAGAAAGGATTAGGCAACCTGAGTGGGCCGGGACTGGAGGTCAATCCCGTGTCGGCCATGTGCCCCAGCAGGAACCGGTGAACGACCAGAGCACATTAACAAGGAAGCGCCCTGGCCTGGCCACACGCACAGGGTGTCGCCGGCCTGTCCCCCAGCCCTGCCTCCGCCTCTCGTTTCTGCTTCCTCCTTCCTTGAGAGCAGCCTGCCGGGCTCTGTCCTAACCGATCTTTCCTGCTCCCCCCAGTCTCCCGTGTGCCCCCATCTCAAGGTGCCCGGGTATTCCCCACCCGCTTCCATCCTCCCGGACCCCGGGCTGCGGCAGGTGTGTGCGGGGAAGTGACCTCATGAGGGTAGAAGAAACAGAGCGAGGCGGAAAGCAGTGAGGAAAACCGGAATTTTAAAATTGAACTAAAGAAAAAAGGCCTGTAGCTTCAGGACACAAGTTACTTAAGCCTTTTTCCCTTCCAGGAATCTCACTCAAAATTCTGCCCCAAGGTCTTAAGACCCCAGGAGCCCCACTGGGCCCCGCTTTTCAGCTGTTTACGTCACTTCCTCCCTGACTCCGCCCACCCGGAAGCAGCAACAGGAGCGGGCAGCGGATCAGCTCCACACCCCGGAAATGGTTTGCACCGTGACACGGCCACCAGGTGGGTGACCTGACGGGCAGCAGGACACACCCCAGATCGCTCATCCTGAAGGCACCTCAAGGTCCATAAATACACTCAACTTGAGATTGTAAAGTGCCCCCCTCTCAACGGCCCACACTGTTTCTCCGAGTGCATACTTTATACTTCTCCCTTTCACGCCTCTTACTGATGCTTCCGGAAATTCCTTTCTTGCAACAAGAGTCATCGAACCTGTGACTTAATTTCATGTGTAGAATGGGTGGAAGAGCCTCCTAGGACCCAGTCGGGTGACACAGGTCCCACTGCCCCGGGGACTCCCATGCCCCGGGGGCTCAGTGGACTGATAGCTGTCAGGGCCGTCATACACCTGGGAGCGGCAGGGTCACCCTATTGTTTATTTCAGGGGGCCACAGGCTCTTGGGACTTGAGCTGATGAAGAGGACCTGCAAGCAGTGGTGTAAGGTGCTCTCTTCCACCAAGGGACAGGTGTGACCCCCAACCCAGACTCCATGGCTGGAACCGCAGGGGCCAGGCCCAGGCAGGGCAGCCTCTACACCTGCGGAGCACCGCTGACCGTGTGCCTGGGAAGCAGGTGTTCGAGGCCCACCTGGGCAGGAAGTGCCTTCCACGCACCCTCCATGAGGAGCTGGTCGGCCGACACCCCTCTGGGATACACTGAGAGCCGAGGTCCTCCAGGTTCCTTCTCCTGGAGCATTGATGCAGGGAATCCCTGTGTGCCTGACACTGTAGGTAGGGGACAGACGGGGACACATGACAGGCAGCTTCCTTCCTGCCCTCAGCCTGGCTCTGAGCACCAGGCAGGACCTGAGGGCAAGAGAATCCCGTGACATCAGTGGAAGGAGCCTGGAAACACACAGGGCTGTGGCACCACACGGGGGCCACGGGACCTCAGTGTCTCCTCTTTAACAATTGCTACAGATTTCTCATTCAGGGCACAGCAGGCCTGCATGGACCCGTGGACATGGTCAGCACACCTCAGGTCTGGCTGCAGCTTGTCCCGTTCTCTGGTTGGCTGATGGGAGGGAAGCCGGACGTGTCCACCTCACCCCGCTCAGTGACAACTGCTCTGGAAGGGACCCCGTGGTCTGTATCACAGAATCAAGCAGCACAGGCCACTGCGCATGAGGGGGCCGGGCTTGTGGCAACTAAACTGGGATGGTGCCTGAGGTGGGGGTTCTGGGGGACTTTTATGCCACCTGATGGTGTTCTTTGTTCTCAGCCTTTAAGCATTAAAACCAGCTATGGGTCAGACACGAACTGGCCCATTTGGCCCTCAGCTATGGGTGATACCTCTGATGTTCCCAATGTTGCCATTTTACGTGAAATGACAGGCACCGAGCGTGAAGGGACTCATCAGAGCCTGTGACAGTGAACCCAGACTAGAGCTCTCGCCCCTCACCCTCTTGGCCAGCACCTGGCTGACTGTCAGCCTGCTTTCACCACCACTCCCTGCCTCCCAGGTGCCCCATCTTTGGGAGTCAGGCTCAGCTGGCTGGTTCTGGGGGGGCACCCATCTCCAAGCCCAGACTGTGACCCCAGCGATGTGCAGACGCCAGGTCCTTGAGGGGCCGTGGTCAGCCCCCTCCGCAGACCCAGAAGGTCCTGCCGTCAGGAGGAAGCACATGGTGGGAGGCCAGGCCTGGGGGCCACGGAGGCCTTGAGGCCCGAAGAGCTCTTTTGCTTAAAGTCACTGTGAATTGGGATCTTGTCTCTTTCCAGCCTCAAAATCTCCAAGTCCCACATCTTGGGACTCCCCGTGGCACTGAGAGACCCTGTCATCCCAGCACTTTGGGGGCTGAGGAAGAGGACGCCAAGTTCTGCCCCAACCCGGGAAGCGTAGTGTGTGAGACGCTGCCTCAAAATAGAAAATAAGAGTTGTGGATGTAGCTCAGGGCACAGGCCCTGGACTCAGTCCCCAGGACAGAGAGAGACCGACAGGGGCCGTGCAGAGGCTATGGCCCGGCTGAGCTGCTGTTTGGTGGCCTTGTTCCCTGTGAGGCAGTCAGGGACTCAGAGACAGCATCGCCCTGAGAGGAGTCCCTTCCTGGTCACAGCTGCTGTGATCCATATCCTAGGTCTGCACTCGGACCCCAAGGCCACCTGTCATGGAACTATAGTGGACCCAAGAGTTGGCCATAACACTGGAATATTCCTAAGGCCCCAGGATGTCGCAGGCTGCCACGTGAGATAAAAATCCCCAAATGTCACAGGTCAGAAAACCACTTTAACCCTCCCGTGTGCCCTGCGCACCACTATGAAAGTACAATCATCCCGTGGCCATAAACATAATGATATCCTGCTGCAGGCCACAAACCTGTCTGCCAGGAGCAGAGGCCTCTTCTGGCAAGCAGCACATGCAAGGGCACGGAGAGACAGACAGATGACGGGCAACCTGGAGGGCAGTACAGGGCTCGGGGGCAGAGCTGTTCTCCGTGTCCCCAAGGCTGAGGGTACAGGGCTGCCAGTTCCTCCAGAGGCCATGCGGTGGTCTCTGAAGCTGCACTGTCCTCTGATGCACAGCAGGGAGGCCACCTCCGCCGGCCACCGCCACCCCTCCCGGGGCCAGGCTCCTCTCATTGCCACGGCCCCTGAGGCCTTGGTGGAGATGGACCTCGAGCAGAGGAACGAAGGCCTCTGGGTGTGGTTTTCCCACCTGGCTGTGGTCCCTGAGGTCGGGGTGGGCCCCTGCTTGCACAGTAAGTGTGCACTCGGACCTGGCTGTCCGTGTGAGGGGGGATCGAAGCAGCTGCTCCCTGCCCAGCCGGAAGCCCGGGCCGGTGCCTGCTTCTGCTGCTGGACTTGGGGAATATTCTGTAAACCCCCAGTTAGGGGAAGGCCTACTGTCCTGGGCTTCATACACGAAGGGAAAAAGGGTCATCGTCAATGTTTTTTTCCAAGTCTACATTAAGGAGGTCTTACATCATCGTTTTTACTACATGCATGCAAAGCGTGTGAGATTGTTTCAGCCTCGAATCGAATCAAGTTTTGAAAGTGTGTCATAACTTTCCATACCTCCTAACGCAGTCCATGCGCAGTTCAGAGTTGGTTTAAGATCCTTGGGGGCAATGCAGACAGAAGGTTGGGGCTCTCTGGTCATGTAACTGACCTGTCGTGGGTCAACAAAATCACGGAATGTTCTAGAAGCAGGAGGCCCTGGGTCACCTCCGGGACCACTCCACAGTAGCTCTCTGTGCACCAGATTCTCCTCTCTCCTCATCCTCTTCACCTCCCCCAGGTCTCCCATTCCTGCCACAAACAGCTAGAGTGAGTGCACATGTGTGCATGCATGTGTGCCCACGCGTGTACACACACACACACACACACTCTCCCTCTCTGCCCCTCCGTGAGTGGCCCCACAGCAGGGACCTTGGGGACAGCACCACGAGTGGCAGGACACAGGGGCCAGGCCACTGCACAACTGCAGGCCCAAGTACTCCTAGGGTTCTTGCTGAAGCGATGGAGGGCAGGACAGGCAGCAAGTACTGGGGTGCAGGGTGACCCCATGGGAGAGAGCACAGGCCTTTGGTGGAGGGGACCAAGCATCCTAGTTTGCCCCACAGAGGGGGTGTGGGACTTAGTTCATTTTGGCCCTGACCTACATCCTCAGCCCTTTTTATCTTTATTTTGAGACAGAGTCTTGCTTAGTCACTAAATTTCCCAGGCTGGGTTAGATTTGCAATCCTCCTGCCTCAGCCTCCTAGGTGCTGGAATTCACTGGGCCTGGATTAGCATGCGGGACTTAATGTAGACAAGGAATCCCAGCAAGCCAGGACTGTGGCGGGCTAGGCTGGGGGGACAGTGGTGAAGCAGTGACTTTGGTGCCATGTACTGACGAGGGGCCCCGCCCCCCGGTCCCCACCTTTCTGCAGAGCTGCGGCCCAGTCCCGCTCTGTCTCCTGCCTGGGCTCAGCTGGGACACCAGGACCTGGAGGCCTGGGCTCGGGGCTGCTCTTCGGCTCCCAGCCATGGCGCAAACGGCACCACACCTAAGGGGCCGAAGCCTGGCCTGGTCCATCTCCTGGAGAGTGTCAGCAGAGACCGCGGGGACAGTGTCCCCGCACCAAGTGGCCCTCGGGAAGGGCAGGGACTCAAGGCCTCTTCTCACTGGACAAAAGCCTGTGACTGTCCTGGGAGCCACAAGTGCTGTCCCGACATTTCTCCTGACTAAAAATAATGCAGACTCGTTGACAGAATTCAAAAATCAAGAAAGTAAAGGGACAGAAGGAAGAGCCCCGCTCTACTGCCCAGGACAGGTGGCTCAGCGGCCTCTAGAACACTCCCCAGCCCGCCTGTCCCGGTGTGGTTTCAAGTGTGGTTTAACAGAGGTCAACACGGAGCATGTGGCCGGGTCGCAGCCACGTCTTCTTAGGCTCTGCTTCGGTGCGTGTGGTGTTGGCGACCCATTGCATTAATGCTGGTTCTGTCCCATCCCATCCTGTCTCGTCCCGTCCTTTCTGACTCTCATCCCCGCCACCGGTGTCTTCGCTAAGCGTAGCTCGCAATGACGGCACAGTATGCTGCACACCTACCTCTCTCCTGCTGTGTTTGCTTTGCTCTGTTCACTGTAAAAGTCCCTCC
>PVJX010046464.1:0-12279 GCA_004027295.1 Dolichotis patagonum | reverse complement strand
ACCCTCAATAAGTATGTGAGATGGTAATATTTGGGCTTGAAGATCTGTAATGAGTTGATTCCTTTGTTTAGGAGCCTTAGCAGGGACCATGCATTTTTGACTACCACCTAGTCTTTAGTGTTAATTAGTGAAAAGGCATGAATCTTTTTGGGTATCTGGGGTTTTTGAGGGAAAACACACTTGATTCTGAAGAAAATCTATTCTTTTGAGTTAAATCAACAAATATGCAAAGCAGAAAATAGAATTTTCTCTAAAGTCCACAATCCCTTGCTTTTTAGAGATTTTCTTTAGTATACCCTCTGATAACATCATCTGAGGAGCCAGAATCTTCCATTGCAACAGGGATGTATTTATATGTGACTGATGGTCTATATCAGTGATAGTGAATATTTTAAAGATGAATGCCCAAACTGCTACCCAAAACTCACTTGTTCATTGCAAAGGGCCAATACTGCAATAAACTTGAATACTGAAGTTTTAGTTTGGAAAAAACAACTCATATAGTAACATCGTTTGTCTTAAATAAAAACAGCACATTGCCATAGGACTGCCACCACTGTTCTACATAAAATGAATGTACATAAGACTAAGGGGGGATTTCGGGATAAAAAAGGTGTGAATTTGGCCCAGGGAACTTACGATAGAGTGAGTACGTGGCCTAAATCAGAACCATGGCTTAGGGAGCAACTGAGTAGACTGGGAGGGTGTAAAAGATCAAACATAAGCCATTTTTCAGAGTAAGGGAAAATATTAATAGATTTTGAAGGACAAACACACAGAGATAATAATAATTAGGGATTACTGTGTTTCAGGCAAAGTTGTTGGTACTTTATCTGCATTAACTCATAAAATCCTCAACAATAGTACTGTGAAGTAGGTACTGCATTTTCCCACTAAAGTGCAAGGGTTTTAAGTAAGCTGCCCAGCTAATTAACCAAAGAGTGAAAATTCAAATCCAAAGACAAAAGATTTTGACAACAATGAAGGAACTGTCATCTCTGTTTTTACAGTGGAGAGAAGTTAAATGAATGGCCCATGATTAAACAGCTTGAACACCCAAACTTTTCAGACACTCAAGCTTTTGGCCTAAAAAGTCTATTGTTAATGCATATTTGGTACTCAAAGAATAGCAGCATTGGCATCACATGGGAATCTGCCATACATTGAGAGACTTGTTTAAATAATAAAGCTTGAGAAACAATGCCTTGAGGTTATAGGACAAATGAGTACAAGTACCATTAGATTAAAGCAGAAATTATATCCCACTTACCCATCTAAGACAGGGTAAGGCTGGAAGTTGCTGGGGTTTGGGTAGCAAGAAACATGAAATTGAATAATTGATCAGCTAGTACCAGAGACTTTAGACTTCAGAAGTAATACAGATTCTACAAGGTCTGAATTTTAAGCAATTACCTTGCCACAGTGGAGGTCCTGAGGAAGTGAAGTACATAGGCATACTGGGACCAGAAACCAGACCACCTAGAGGTCTTATTTATTGCCAAAAGGCAGAGTAAAGTTTCTGATTTTTTCAGTACTTGAATCAGGGAATATAAAAAGATGGATTGGCAATATTATAGTTGATTATCAGCTTCTCTGTCCTGGGGGAATCACAGATTTTGTGGCTTTAAATAAACTTGATACATGAATCAAAAACCCTCTTTGTGTATATGTATATATAAATCATTTTATAAAACAGTAAACTGTATACATGGGGTAATCTAGATTTATAGACTTGGTAACTAAGTTACTTGTTGGGTTAAAGGGTACCTTTTGGGCTGCCTTTCAATAATGAGTATTTGAGATAAAATTCCTCTTCAGCACTGTGGAAAATATAACCCACTAGAAACACAGATGCTGTTAAGTATAGTGTCTCTCACAAGCCACAGTCACTTACCTAAATGACCATGTAAAATGGTCTGGATTTTACCTGAATTCAGGACAAATAAGATTTAGGTATAGACCACCCTTTAAAAGATAAGAGAGGTACAAATCTGGAGAACAAATTACTTTAGTCTTTAGGTCTCCAGGTCTGCTGTTTCAGTTTTTATTCTTCATGGTTCAATGAACTGAGCTTGTGACTTAAAGTGGGTCACTGAACTAGGATTTATTGCAATTTGAGGAAGAAAACAGTGTAATAAAAAGGAAGTTTTATTTTTATACAAGGCCTCCTAAGTCACATTTTGCAGAACACATGGTGCCAGTTACCTCTGTGACTCTATACATTCATCTAACCCACCCACCACTCATTCATCTATTGAGCCAGTATTATTGACACTGTGTCAGGACTGGGGATGCAGTAGTGGAAACTTTTGCATAGTTTCTCCTCTTGCAGAGCGTATAGAACAGTAGGAGATGTAGCTAGGTTAACTAGGCAGTTACTGTTGATAAAAAGCTGGGATGACTGAATTTTAGAATATTGTGGAAGCATGGAAAAATTTGTCCATGCCTCAAACCAGCTGCAAGTAGTAGACAGAAATTGTATTAGTGATGTATTGGTGCATAAAATTACTAAAATTCATGTTTAAAACCATATACATTTTTTAGTTCATTGTTTCTGTAGGTGTGGAGCCTGGTTATAATTTAGCTGGATCCTCTGCCTCAGGAATTCTCACTGGTTGCAATCCAGGAATTGGCCTTGGTTGATCATTTCTAGGTCTAATTGGGCAATGATCTAATTTTAAGCTGACTTACATGATTGTTTTCAGAATTTAGTTTTTCTGGGGTTATGGAGTGTAGATATCAGTTTCCTGCTGGTTTTTGGCCAGGGGCTAACTTCGGTTACTTGCAATGTGGGCGTTTCCATAGGCCAGTTTATTGCACAACATCTGGCTTAATCAAAGTGAGAAAGTGAAGGAGAAAAAAATGCCAGGAAGATAGGTATAGTCTTTTCTAATCTAATCCAGAAGTGATATCTCATAAGTTTTGCCATATACTGATCTTTAGAACAAGTCTTTGGGTCTTACTGCATTCAAGGGGAACAGCCCACACTCAAAGAGAACATTATATATAATGATCTGAATTTCAAAACACAGGGGTCATTGTAGAAGCTGCCTAATGACGAAATATTCTCCTTTGTAGAGATACGAATTTGAGCTGATGTGGAGGATCGGTTGTACTGTTTTTGGTCTCATTCTTACATAATCTCAGTTTGTCACCAGGTTCCTGTTCCTCCATTTCAGTCTATTGTGATACAATTAACTAGAATTGGCATGAAAACTATTTATTAGTCTTCTCTCTCTTCCATCATCTCAGTCATAGTGATTGGGAGGCTCTGGGGAAAGCTTTCATAAAGCAAAGGTGTTTGAGTGAGTACAAATGTAATTCCAGTGTTCATGATGTCTGAGATTTCTAGTAGGCCTGTTCTCTCAGACAACTGTTATAGATTTTTTTTATTTAAAAAAGAGAAAAATCAGAAAAGAACAAAAAACAAAAGGCATAAGCAACAACAACAAACTCAAGACAATGTCAATACAGGTTTTCACAACAGAATGAAAGAAATTTAACAATGGTTGTTATATTGCATATTTTTCTTTTCTTTTTCTTTTTTCAAATAAATGAAAGAAAATTAGACTAGAAAAGCAGAAAAGGGTAGAACAATACCAAGTTCAAGGGATTCAAAGGAGCAAAAAAAATCTCATTGTAGAATCACTAGTTGATACATTACTTGTTGTCGTCTCAAAAAATACTTGCCAAATTTACAAAATCAAAGCATAGTGACTACACACTTAAACATTGACAGCACAAATCCTTCTGTTCAATGCTCCAACAGAAATTCAGCTATCTGAATCAACTATCTTACACACTATACATTTCATTATACTCTTTAGAGCACTTTCCTTCCCTGTCACTTTCACAATATCTATCATAATCTTTGAATCTCAGGATTGGGTCAGGTTTTGTTATTTTTACAATACAGAGATAATATGATATTTACTCATGTGAGGCCTATTTATTTCACTAATGAGGATATTTTCAAGTTGACTCCATTTACCTCTAAAGGCCACAAGATCATCATTTTTATGGCTGAGTAGTATCCCATTATATAAAAATACCACAATTTTTTCATCCACTCTGCAGTTGATGGGCATTTTAGTTGTTTCCAAGATTTAGCTATTACAAATTGTGCTGCTATGAACATGGGTGCACATATATCACTGTGACTGATATTTTCAATTTTTCTGGGTAAATACCCAGGTAGGGAATAGCTGGATTGACTGGAACTTCCAATCCTAGTTTTTGAGGAATTTCCATACTGATTTCCACAGTGGTTGCACCAGTCTGCACTCCCACCAACAGTGGAGGAGTGATCCTTTTTCCCGCATCCTTGTCAACATTTGTTATCAGTTTTCTTGATGGCAGCCATTCTTTCTGGGGTGAGATGAAATCTCAATGCTGTTCAACTTGCATTTCTCAAATGACCAGTGAAGGTGAACATTTCTTCATGTATTTATTTGCCATTTGTATATCTTCATCTAAGAACTGTGTGTTCATCTCCAATGCCCATTTTTGGAGAGGGTCCTTGAATTTGGGGGGCTTGGTGTTTTTCAGTTCTCTATATTTTTTGGATATAAGTCCTTTGAGGGATTGTTGGCTAAGATTTTTTCCCATTCTGTGGGTTTTCTTTTCACTTTGTTGGTGATTTCTTTCGAAGTGAAAAAACATTTTAGTAATATGAGATTCCAGTTGTTGAGTCTTTGAAGTATTTACCATGCAGATTGTGTTTTACTCATGAATTCTCTCCCTACCCCTATGATTCAAATGTTATTACCTACTTTGTCCTCCAGTAGATTTAGTGTTTCTCTTTTCATATTTAGAACCTTGATCCATTTTGGCTTTAGTTTATTGTATGAAGATAGGCATGGGTCTGTTTTCAGTCTTTGGCATGTGGAAAGCCAATTTTTCCAACACCATTTATTAAAGAGGCTATCTTTTTTCCAGTGAACATGTTTAGTCCCTTTGTCAAACACAAGGTGGCTGAGTGTCTTTTTAGTAGTGTTTGCATCTTCTAATCTGTTCCATTGATCCTTAGGTCTATTTCTTTGCCAGTACCATGCAGATTTTATCACTGTAGCTTTGTAGTACAGTTTCAAATGAGGGCTTGAGATGCCTCCTGTCTTGACTTTGTTGCTCAGAATTGCCTTTGCTATTCTAGATTTCTTCTGTTTCCAGATGAATTTTAGGAATGTTTTTTCTAGATCTGTTAAGGTATACAACTGTTATAGATTATTTTGGTTGTGATGGATCATTCAAAGTTTTTCCTGTTGCAATGAATAATATATAACAAGTATATTTGTCTACTGAAATCCAGAAAAAGTTTGAAAACCACTTCTCAGGAAGAGAGGTCTGTTATTTAGGTTAAATGCTAGACTGACATAAAAGGCCCCAAAATTGAATAGCTTATATTAGATGATTCTCTCTCTCTGTCTCTCTCACTCTCACTCTCACTCTCACTCTCATTCTCTCTCTCTCACTCTGTCTCACTCACTTCTCTCACTTTTATTCTCAGTCTCCTCCTTTGCCTTCCTTTCCTTCCTTTCTTATCATGGTATAGATGGTCCAGCCTGGTAGGGCACTTATGCTCCATGAGGTAGGTCAAGTACCTATGCATCTTCCATTGTTGTTCTGCCATGTAGAAGACAGATTGATATATTATGGCTGACTAGCCAAATCTGGCCTGGTACCTGCTTTTGCAAGTAAAGTCTTATTTGAACACAACCGTGGCCATTTATTTAGTTATTATTTCTATCTGCTTCAGCATTACAAGAGTAGAACTAAGTAGTTACAACAGAGACCTTGTGGCTAACAATGCTTTGCCATCTGGTACTTTTCAGAAAATGTAAAATTCAGAAATGTATACATCATTTTCTCTTATAATCCATTGAACTTAGTCATGTGGTCACACCTGGCTGTAAGTGTGACTGGAAAATGTGGTCTTTAATTTGGTGGCTTTGTTTTAAGGTAGCACCAGTGGCAAGAGGATAATGTATAATAGTGTACTGATATTAGCTCCACCTTTCAGTTAAATAATCTAAGTCTCGGAGAGGTGAATTAACTTCATTAAATCCGCAAAGTTGCTGAGAGTTACATTCTGATGAACAAAATTCTCAATATTTGAGGTAATACATATTTTGGTTAGTTAGACTTAACAATTGATATATATGTATGTATATCACATATACAATAAAAACATCGTATCACATATATAATAAAAACATATAATTCTATCTCTTAATTTAAACTAAATAAACTTGAAAATGAAAATAAAGAAAAATTGAACTGGCAGAAATAAAAAGCAGTAGTAGAGTTGGGCTCCAGAGGCATTGAAGCCAGATAACTATGCAGAATCCAAGGAAGCTTTAGAGACCTGAATATCAGGATAGGTGATGTTTTTTCAGCAAATATCTTTTTTTCATTCTGAAAACTGGCTTTCTGTTATTACACTTCAGTACAGATTTTCTCTGAATTTTCCACTTTATGCTTCTTCATGTATTTTTTGCAGTTTTTTCTTGACTGTAATTTCCTCATGAGTCTATTTTATTGCATGGCATTTTTTTGATTTATCTTCTCAATCTTACTCCTCACGGTTCTCTTTGCTCATTGTCTTACTTTCATATTTTGACCCTTTGTGCATTAGTTTCTGGCCACTTTTGCAGTGGCTTCCATGGGGTCAGAAATTACCCTTGTTTGTGGCATCAGTGACTGTGGAGCATGGGCTCCCTTAATATAGAATATGGCTTACTAGAGATTGCCCTTGAACAAGGGAGTAGAGAAAAGCAGTCGAGAGACCTACTGTAGGACCATGTCATAAAACTTACATTGTCTCAAGCACCTAATACTCCTCCAGGCCACTGTGTGAACCCTTTTATCTGTCATAAGTAAGGCTTGTCATTCTGCTCTTTCTGAGTAAATCAAGTATCATCAATTCTTGCCATTATTTATTTTTTATAAAAACAATTCTTTAAAGTATGACATTTTCTTAGTGTAGACAGCAGGTAGCAATTACAATTTGTTGATGAACATGAACCTATTGATGGCTTTCACTGTAATAGACTGAGTAGAAACTATGCCTTTCTTAGGAGTCTAAAAATGCTGAGGTTCTAACATCTCAGTTCATTGTGTTCATTGTACCTGTTTACATAGCAGCAAATTTTACCTTGTAACTCTCCTCCATTATAGGAGTGAAGGTATGGTGTGTGACAGGCAAAATGCTGAAAGCTCTATGTGCATTTATTCAGTTCTCAGATTAATGCTGAAAAAGAGGTATCCGTATTAGCTCCATTTTACAGTTGAGAAAACTAAGGCATATAAAAGATAAGTGGTTTTCTCCCAAGGCTTATAGCTATTTAAGTGGCAAAGCCAGCATTTAAGCTCAGGAGATATTTCACCTCAAAACTTTCTAAAGCACTTAAGTATTGCACACCCCAAGTTCTCTAATAACAGAGATTGTGATCACTTTTCTATGCCTTTTATCCTAGTGAACTGCTTTTAAGAATGTTCCAAGGACTTTGCACTTACCATCTCCAATATCATTGGGAACATTTTCACACTCTGTCAAGTAAACTATGTTAAAAATGTTTTGATGGTGCATTTTTTGTGATGAATTTTGAATTTTCCAATGGAACCAGAAAAGTACATTGGGTGAACAAATGTGCTTTTACAGTCATCTAAATATGTATTTACTATGTAAAATAAACTGTTCTTATTATCTTTACAAATGCTGAAGGTTGACTTTCTTAGCAGAGGTTATTCATGCAATTACAAGTAATCTGTCAGTGATATCTTTTGTGAAATATGTGCTTTAATTCCTTTTTAAATATTTGAAATTTTATGGTAATTATTTAATGTTATGTCAATATAAAAGTAATGTAAAAATGGCCTTTCCTACGATAATATACTGACAAAATTTTTTTAGCAAATATCTCGGTTATAAATGTAACAATTCCATGCAAATTTTGAATGCACTCCTCCTTTCTATTTGCTCTCTTCTTATTCTACTCCTGGCTTTAAATTGTGCCTGACCCCCGCCTTAACATATAGTTCAAAATGCATGCTCAGGAATACAGTTCCTATTAGTTACATCAAACCCAGTGATGGCAGAACTGTGGTACGTGTGCCACAGTGGGCGTTCAAACCACTCTGTATTGGGACATGTGCCAGGTTGTCCCAGACAGAACAGCAAAGGTCACATTAATTGGGCAAAACCTTGCTAAATGCAAACTTTTACCTTCAAATGAAAAGTTGTTTGTATCATTGAAAGCTGTGTTATTGTGCTTTTCCTTTAAGATATAAAAGATGTTAATGTATGTGTTGTTTTTCCTAAACTAAAACTTCAATACTCAGGTTTAATTGCAGTGTTGGCATTTTGTGATAAATAAGTGGGTTTGGAGTTACTGTTTGGGTGTTAACATCTAAAATGTTTGGCATCTGATTGAACCCATCTTTGCTTCCCTGTGTTCTCTTAGATCTTGTAGGAACAATTTGTACAGCCATTTGTTTTTGCTGATATGTTTTCTTAACTTGTCTTAAAGCAGCTCGTGTATGTTTGTTTTGTTACATTAAATAGACTGGATTATCTTCTTGATGTCAGAAGGAGCCTTTGCAGACAGAAAGTGAGCAGTAAATACTGTTGGCTTGCTCTCCTCAAAGAACACAACATCTACTTGTTTGAGATCAATACTTTTAGAATTCCCACTGAATGCAGATTTCCTTAATCACAAAGACATACCAGCAATAAAACAAAGAAAGCAATTTTACAATGAAAAGCATAAAATAAAACCAGAGTAAAACAATATGTTTGATCACTTCGAACTAAGTTTCCCCCACGATATTTTGCAAATAAAGTATAAAGAACTTCTTTGCATTCATTTCTTCACAGGAATGAATGGAGAATTGGATGCATTTTCTTTCCACTTTTAGTTGCCATACAGCTTTACAGAAGCTGCTAATAGACACCTATTTTCTTCTCTGGTCAGATGAAGCAGGAACCATAAAAGTGGTCTGTGTATGGGTGGGTATCTTTTCTAATAGTAGCAGTCCTTTCCTCTGAGGTTTGTGTGATCCCTGGTTCATCAACAAAAAATCTGCCATGAGAGTTTTTGTGTATAATGCACAATGCAAGGCCTTGGCAATGAAGCAAGGGAATTATGAGTTCATTGTTTGAACTCATCAATTATGAAGGAATATTGACAGGACTGACTTTGGTATGAAGGAGAAGTACTTTAGAGAAGTGAAATTTGTAAGTAGTCAATAGAAAACATGTGGGCAGAAGCTTTGGGAGAAATGTCTTGGTGATCTAGTCTGATCACCAGTCACCTCTGATCACCAGTTGTATTCAAAAAATTAGCCTATCTTGTAGTTCTTGGAATATTGACCTAACCTAGGAATGACCTAAAGAGTCTACTCTGTTGGGAATTGTTTTCATTCTCTTAAAACTAATTTGAATTCAGTATTTAATGGTGTCCTTCAAGCATGAAGGCACACAATCGATCTGGCATCAGCAGGATGCAGGTTGGTACAGTGTATCTACTATGAAGGGCTAAGCTTTTGGGGCCTAATCTTTCTCATCTTATTTGTTTTATTTTTTTTTAATTTAAAGAGAAAAAATTAAAACCATAAAACAATTTCAAAACAGGTTAGTAGAAAAGTTGCGTGTTGTCTTCTTAGTAGTTATTCAGAGTACAAGATACAGGCATGATATCTGGTCCAAACAATCTCAGTACAAACCTTTTTTTTTCAATTTATTTCTTTTATAACCAATGCAATGTTATTCCTGGTATTATGCCTTTAGCAATTTGTGTGTTCCTTCTACCAAAGAATATGTTCCATTTTATTTGAGAAAGAATTTTTATGCAGCTATTAATAGTATGTTTAGTCTTTTTTTTTTTTTGACCGGGATCAAACTCATGACCTCCTGCTTGCTAGACAGGTGCTTATGCCACTCAGCTAAATCCCTGGCCCCATTGCTGTTTTCCTGAACAAACTCTGGAATATGTCTTATCCTCTTCTGTCTCACTAAAACTCAATAACAGTAAGCACTTTATGAATGAGTCTGAATTGTGGCCCAGGACCAAGAGAAAGCTAATTTGTCTAATCAAAGTAGTAAGAGTTAACTGATATTGAGCACTTACTACATTCCAGAAATTGTATTGAATACTAAATAAGTTTGGGTCACTAGATCAGGAAGTCAGAGTGACTTCAAGTTTCTGGACCTAATCTCGTTTAGTTTTAGAACAGACCTTAATTTAAACTATTCCAGAAGTCTTGGAAATGATAAGGGATTTGCAGACATCATATATTTTCTCTGTTATACTTTCCTGGTGGCAGGGATTTGGTCACTGAAGACAGATGAAAAGTATTCCTGGAAGAGAGAGTATCGCATATGAAGTCTGACAATGAGAAGGGTCTAGACATAATCAAAAAGCACAAAAGTGGCCAGTGCTGCTGGAGACGACAGAGACGCTACATGGACCAGAGATGGGGGTGATTAACTAATTTACAGCCTCCACAGAACTTGGGATGAGCATGGTGTGTGAAAGGGTCATAAATGAAAAAATGATAATAGATAGGAAACTCTTGCTTTCAATGAGGTAAGTCCTAGAATATATCTGAGATAGTTCCTCTGTTGAATTCCCTGTTGTGCTGGATTGTGTTCTAAAGAAATTTGAGAGCACAGTCATACCTTAAATGATACTCAGAATATGTTCCCAAGAAACAAAGTATCAGCTGGGGGTTTAGCTCAGTGGCATAAGCGCCTGCCTGGCACATACGAGGTTGTGAGTTCAATCGCTGGTACCAAAAAAACAAAAAACAAAAAAAGAATCAATGAAAAATTCTGAAGTAGAGATGTGGGACTAAGTTTATACAGATAAACCCATAGATAGACATAGATTTAGATATGAAACTTTATGAAATTACATTATTTACATTCAGCATATCTAATAGAATTAGGAGATGTGTTGAAATCTTTAGTAAGTTATTACAATTTAATGAAAAAATGTAATTCTCATTTGTACCCGCTTCCTTTTGTCTCTACAACTGACATAACAGTTTTTAAAAACTAATCATTAATTGTCTGAATCCCTTGTTAGAATATAAGATAGCCCAAAATTTGAAGAAAATGATTCTTGAAAGAGCAGGATTTATGAAACCCAGGGGACTCCAGACATCTGGGTCTTCTTAGCTTTTCTACAGAGGTGGTGGGAAGGTCCCAGAATTTTGTAGTTTTCTTCACAGAAGCAGTGGAGTTAGAGGAGGTGTACTGAGATGTGACCAGGGAATATAGGAAAGGAACTAGCAATCACTAAATGCTTACCATGAATGAAGCATCTTATTTTCATCATCTCATTTAAGTGGCACAACAACCAGTTGAGGTTGGTACCATTCATTGACATTTTAAGCATGAAGAGACCAAGAGTCAGGTTAATGACCTGTCCAAATTCACACTGTTAAATTATGAGCAAGGATTTTAAAACTGCATAAATCTACATACCTATAAAATTGTGCTCTGCCGGCTTCCCCTTCACCTGCTTCTGAGTTTTCCTAATATCTAGCTTGTCCATGCCTCTCAAATTTTCAGGAGAAAATGGCTTCTTGATTTGGAAGTCAGAGCTCCTTAGGGAAGAAAGCCCCAATATGTATGTTTTGGTGACCACTAGCTTTTCTAGTTGTAGCATATACACATCTTTTAAGTTGAATAGACTTAAGGGTATTTCTACCCATCTACCCCTGCTGTCTACCTTACAACCTGATATCCCATGATTTCATCCTGTATTCTTCTCCAGCTTCAGAAATTCAACCCCTGTTGTTTTTATATACAGTGGAATACTACTCTGCCATGAAGAAAGATAAACTTGAGGCATTTGTAGGTAAATGGGTACAACTTGAAAACATAATGTTAAGTGAAATAAGTCAGACATTCAAGATTAAACATTGCATGGTTTCTCTCACATGAGAAACTTAAATAACATGTGGTGTCTTGGTTCGTAAACTTAATTCTTTCATGATTTTGGTTGCAAACCAAATTGAATGAGAACCAAATCCAATTCAGTGGTTAGATTCAATGTATACATTATGGGAAATTTGATTCAGTTCCCATCCAATTCAATTTACAACCAGATTTGTGGAAAGAAGTTCATGAACTGAAGTATTTTATATCATATAAAATATATGTAAAATGTATACAAATAAAGAGCAAAATAGATGATAAACAGAAAAATAGGAAGTAGGAAGAATTTTGAATAGTTTCCCAAATTACATGTTCCATTGTTTAAAAAATATTTT
>PVJX010046463.1:0-12280 GCA_004027295.1 Dolichotis patagonum | reverse complement strand
TGAAGACTGAGTGTAGTCAGAGGGTCAGCAGCTCAGGCAACCAGGCCTACACCATGAGAACCAAACAGAACTGCATGATTCTGAAGTTTGGGCAAGTTTCCTAGTGCACGAGCATGCTGATGTGTGGGGAAAGTGACCTGTCCTGAGTAAATGGAGAACATGGGAGCTGAGCATTCAGGAACTGCCATAGCCATGCCCTACACATACTCTTTATTTGAAAATCCTGTAGCAATTGGCTGAACGCTTTTCTGACTGGATGTCATCCTAGCTATCAAACATGAGGGATTCATTGGCACCACTGAGCTTGAGGCCAGCTGATGAATGCAACAGTTGCATGACAGCTCAGCTCCCTTCCAGTGAAGCTTGGTCACAGAGCCTCACACCCGCCCCGCTGGTCTGCATGCTGCCCTGGCTCTGGCTGGCTGTGGTGAGGACCCTGCCCTGTGAGTAGCTGGGAATTCTCACAGCACACTGAAAAGGTGTGTTAACACAGCTGATTGTCAACTTGCATTTTAGTTTCTCATTCTATATACATTGTGAAGCTGCATCAGCTATAGACAAATTTAGATTTTTTATTTCTTGGAGAATGATTTTGTAATTATGAAATACTACTCTTCTCATCTAGTAATAATTTGTTCCCATAGTTTATCTTCATTATTTTTTTAAATTTCACTTTTCTGTGCCTTTATCTTTAAAATTTGTCTCATGTTAGCAGCATATAGTCATAAAAAGACCAATGAGTTTTAAACATTTGGATAATTATAACATACTAACAGTCGATATAAGTACTGTTATGTTTGTACTTATATTTCATCTCTTAATAATTTCACCTATTCCATTTATTTCATGTTTCATTTTTTTGTTCCTGTGTTTGAGCTAATGAATTTTTTAGAAGTTGTAAAAAATATTTTTCTGTCTTTATTCATTCATTAGTTTTATATTCTTTTATAGTTTTTTAGTGATTGGTCAAATCAACTAGAATACTATAGTTTTTTCTATGATTTGTATTATTTTGTCACACATTCTAATTCTCACAACATCATTTTGATTGATATAGATGGAGCTACTTTTCATTTATATATTCACCCTTTTCCTTTGTATATTCAACTAGGATTTTTCTTCTTTGAAAACAATTTCTTTTAGATTTTCATTTGGTCTGCTGACCAAATTTTATTACTTGTGTCTCCAATTGTTTGGGTTCTTCTTTCATTGTTGAAGATATATTCTTTATATTTATATTCTAGGTTAGACATTTTTTGTTTGTTCTTGTCTTTGACTTTACACATTGATATCAAGGTGTTATCTGCAGTGTGATTCTCCTTTGAAGGTATTGTACCTTTTCTCTTTTGCTGGTTTTTAAAAAAAATTGTATTAGTCTGTGTTTGCAGTACATAATGATTCCTTTCACTGTAGGGAAATGTTACATGTGCATAACATATTGCAATCACCCGCTTTTCACCTCCCTTTTATTATGCCAGCATCAGATTCATTTATTTATGACTTTATAAAGTTAATTATATATACAGAACTAAAAACCAGATTAATAGGCCAAACCATATAAAACACATAAGACAATTGTACTAAGTCAAGGTATACATTTTCTATGCTGGGTAACAATAACTTTTCCTCTTCTCTCTGTTTTTTCCTGCTATTTGTCTTTTACTTTTTTTTTTTTTTTTTTAGTTCTTTGGTACTGGGGATTGAACTCAGGATTTGCACTTGCCAGGCAGGTGCTTTTCTGCTAAGTTAAATCCACAGCCCTGTCTTTTATTTTATACTTTATTCATGTATTAATTTTTTAATGTAAGAGAAACTGTGATATTTAAGCTTTTGTGCCTGATTTACTTCACTTAATATTATGGTCTCAGAGGTGCACACATTTTCCGGCAAATGATTCAGGTTTGTCCTTACAGCAGAGTAGTACTCCATTGTATATAAATATCACATTTTCTTTATGTAATCATCTGTTGATGGATTTATAGACTGTTTCTAAGCTTTAGCTATTATGGATTGTGCTGCTATAAACATTAGTATGAATGCATCACTGTGATAGGATGTCCTTAACTCTTTTGGGAAGTTATCTAGAAGGTAATAATGGGGTCAAATGGAATTTCTACTTTAGTTTTTGAGGAATCTCCATCCTGATTTCCATACTGGTTGATAAGTTACCAGTTCCATCAGCAATGAGAGGGTTCCTTTTACCTTATAGGTTTGCCAGCATTTATTATTGTTTGATTTCTTGATGAAGTCCATTCTTTCCAGACAATGTTTTAATTTGCATCTCTTAAATGACCAGCAATAGTGAATATTTCTTCGATGTTTTTATTGGTCATTTGTATTTCTTCCTCTGAGAAGGGTCTATCCATTTCAGATGCCCATTTTTTATTAGGTCCAGGTTTTTTAAGTTCTTAGCTACTTTTAAAAATCATTTTCACTTACATTTGCATTTGATCAGACTTACACTGGTGCGTCTAGGATCTCTTGATATTTATATCACGTAGTGGTCATAAGCACTTCCTGAATCTGTTACTTGGTGACTTTGCTAGTTTAAGAAAATTGTTGGCCACTATCATTCCAAGCATTGCTTCATTCCCGTATTAACTCTTCATCTAGCTCATGTTCTGATTACGTATGTTAGATCTTTCCACCACACCCTATGTTCTTTTGCACTCTCTATATTTATTGTTCCTTATGCTTTAGTCTATGCATTTCCTGCTCATCTGATTTCATTTCTTTACTGTTCATTACATGTTTTTCCAGTTTCTTCTTAAAGCTATATATTCTATACTTAATTTCAATAATATTAGTGTTTCAGTTATGGATTTCTTATAGGGTCCTATTTTTGTATATTCTATTTATGTTGTAAAATTCCATATCTTGTCATCTTCATCTGGAAAATATTGAGTATCATTATCTTAAACTTCCTGTTCATGAGGTCTATGTGACAGCCATAAGTTAGCCTCTGTTTTCTCATTATACCGTTGGTCTTACTTTGTGATTTATCTGGTAACTTTTGATTAATGCTAAGCATTGAACATAAAAGGTTGTAGTGTTTGTGGATAAATATTTGCATTCTCTAGAGTCACTTTACTGTAATTGTAAGCAGCCAAAATAAAGTAGATTACTCACCCTAATCAGTAACTCAACTTGTTAAGATGAATGTGTAGACTGTTAACTTAAGGCCTTATTTAGTTCATGCTCATGCTTACGTTTCCACAGATTTAACTCAGAGCCTGTCTGTTAATGTATCACTTGCCTCTGTCATTCTTGCTGGTCCCCAGTCTTGCTGGTTCTCCTATGATGAGACTGCTGCAGTCAATCTCTGTGCTACAGCTGTTTTCTACCTACTTCATAGCTTAGCTCTAGAATTTATAATAGAATAAGCCTGTCAGATATTTGACTACATATTATCTTCATTTGGTCTCTCAGGAGTCATAGCTCTTCAAGCACTGCCTTCTTTCTGGGCCCATTTTTCATTTCTCCCTACTTCATCTTTGTAAGATTGCAAAACACTCTCTGTCTTTCCCTCTCCATGTGTCTGTCTTCTTCCTGGTGTCTCAGCACTTTGCATCCAGAAGAAGCAAATGTTTTGAGAGGGAAAAGCAGTCAAGAGAAGCTGGAGCCTTTGGGTTAACATAGTTTCTTGTGATGTTATCATCCTTAGCTCTTACTGCTCCGTCACTTCTTTGTTGTCTTGTCTGCTTTTTCTAGTTGTTTTCTGTGAAACTTGTGAATGTGCTATGATTCATTCCATCATGATAGGAAACAAATTCTTGAGTGCTTCTTTTAAAAGAACTATCTTTTATTCTTAGGAACTGTTTTTAATGTAATATCTTCAGGAATCTTTTCATGGCTAAATCTGTATGGATGTACTCGTATATATTTTCCTCATTCTAGTAATAATGTGGTATCATTATGACACTATCATTAATTTAGTCATTTGCTTATTGTTAAATGTTTAAGTAGTTTTCAGGGCTTGTTTTATATTTTCAAACAAGATGCATAAAATATGAGCATTTATTTTTATGTGAATCTTTTCCATGTGAATTTTTAGGAGATAACTAGAAGCAAATTACTGGATCAGAAGATATGAAAATATAAAGCACTGGTACAAACAACCAAATTCACCACAAATGCTTTAGTACTTCACTAATTTTACCATATTTCTGCCAACAGAAACTATCTATTCACAGAGCTCTTACAAATATAATGTGTTAGGTATAACTTTTTAATTTAAATTTTCTCTACTAAAAGTGAATTTAATATCTATCTACATTGCAGAGGAGGTATTAGGATATTTAGCTCATTCAACTTGGTGTTTATGATATTTTTGGGAGCTCATTCTCTAACATTATTTTATGTTTACTATTCAGCATATTTGCATATAATTTGTTCTTACTTTCCTATTTTCCAGTTTGATGTATTAAATTAGATTTGATTATAATACCAATGGTAATCATTACTAAAAAAATCTTGAGGATTTTAGATTTTTAGCTTCAGGAAATGTACTTTTTACTGTTAATCCAGCTATTTTCCTGATGTGTTTATATGTGATTGATAAGTAAAAATATAGGGTTAAATATAATGCTTTTGTATATGTATATATTGTAAACTGTTTACCACAACTAAACTAAATAGCATATCAACCACCTTACAAATGTGTGCAGAAAGAACGTTTGAGATCTAGCTTTCTCAGAAAATTTCAAGTGTATTATCATTATTATCGTGCTTTGTATATTGAAGCATATTTTTAGGTCTCTAGTGCTTATCCGTCTTATAATTGAAGGTGTTTTTCTTTTGACTAATGTTTTCCCTCTTTTTCTACCATAGTGCCTTATAGTTATCTTGTTTTTTCTAGTATTATAAATTCAACATTTTTTAGGCTCCACCTATAAAGTGAAATCAGGAGTAGTTGACTTTCTGTATTTGGAAGGTTTTTTTACTTAACAAAATGTCTCTAAGTTTCATCCAGTATCAAAATTGGTAAGATTTCTTTCTAATTTAGAAATAAATAGCATTTTATTTTATTTATCTAGTCAACTGTTGATGGACACGTAGGTTGTTTCTGTATCTTGGTTATTGTAACTAATAATACAATAAACATAGGATTTATAAATTTTTTGAGATAGTAATTTTTCCTTTCAGAATATATGCAAAATATATACTGGATTGTATAGCAATTCTGTTAATGTTTGAGAAACCATGATTATATTTTCCATGGTGATTGTAACAGTTTATATTCCAACAGGGTTTTCAGGTTGCTTTTTTTCACATCTTCATCGACCCCTACCTTTGGGCATTTTGATGACTCTCATCCTAATATGTATGCAGTGATATCTGATGGTAGCTTTAATTTGTGTTTCCCTGACAATTAGTGATCTCCACAGAGATCAGAAACAAAATAGTAGATGGATAAATAAATAATTGATAGATACTAGATAGATAGATAGGCAGGTCGATTTATTAGGGGAAGTGGCTCATGTATTTATGAAGACTGCAAGGTGAATAAAAAAGAAAGCCTGAAGCAAATTAGAAGGTCTTAGAAGTATGGAAGCTGCTCACATAACAGTCTGAATTTGGAGACCTGACAGCTTGGGATCTGCTGGCACAGCCCTGGAGTCCAAAGATCAGAGAACCAGTAGTTACGCTCTCCAAGAACTGGAAAAGTGTGTCCCAGTTCCAGAAGACAGGCAGAATTTGCTTTTTCTCTGCCTTTTTGCTCTGTCTGTATAGTTTCTATTCATATAGTATGAGAGAGTATCTTCCTTTCTCCATCCACTAATCCAAATGCCAACCATTCATAGACACACTGGAGAAACATAACCAGAAATAATGCTGTACCAGCCATCTGGGTGTTTGGCAGTATACTCAGCACCCCAAATTAAACATCCCATTGAGTAATGGTTGAACTTACTTCCATGTACCTGTATGTTTTCTTGGAAAAATGTCTACCTAAGTCCTTTGCCTATCTTTTTTTCCCCTATTTTTTGCTATTGAGTTCTTGAGTTGCTTAATTATTCTAGACTATTAACTATTATTTACAATTTTCATTCTGTACTTTTCTTTTGGTTTGTTTCCTTTACTAGTCAAAGACATTTTAGTTGATGCAGTCTTTTTTATTTTAAATACAAAAAAGTAAAAAATAACAATAAAACAGAATTTCAAAAAAGGACTTAGAAGGAAAGTAACAATAATCAACATTGTGTATTGATATATATATATACACAGTAGTTGTTCAGAGTATCAAATACAGGCATTAAACATTGCACAGAAAATTATTAGCACAAAACTAGTTGTGCTATCTTGTTTATTTTTGCTTTTGTTGCTGTGAATATTTTTTATCTCAAATCTAAGAAGTCATTGCAAAGACCTACGTTAAGAAGCTTTCCCCTTCTGTTTATTTCTAAGGCTTTTATTATTTCAAATCTTACTTAAGCCTAATGATTGTAGGTGGAAAGGTGAAGAAAGGCAGATTCTTGAGCCTGCTTTTAGTTTATAATCATTCAAAAGTAATGTGTTTATATTTAAGATAAAATAATTAAAATTGTTTAGAACTATAGCTTTGTATGCACCAATTGCAATTGGTTCAGAACCCTACTGTCAAGTATATAATTGGAGTAAATAATCTAAAGAAAGATGCAACTTAACCTACAGAAGCCTAGATGTACCACTTCCAGAAGTTTTACAGTGCAGTACCGTCTTAGCAACTTTTACCATCCCCCATGAACTGATTCTCAGCTAATGTATCAGAAGTATTTTATGTTTTGGTGTACCAAGGCAGATATAATTCCTAGACAGTGTCATGACAATCAAGCTCAAAAGACTGATATGCAAAACCCAAATACCACTTCGCAAGAAAAACTATAATTGTAAAGGTACAAAATAAGTAGGCTATAGGGTAAGCCTAATTATAATCAAGGTGCTAGTTTATAAAATTACAGTGAGAAATACAAATGATAAGGGAGCCAAAATCTTGCATCTTTTAGGCGCTTTTCCTTGGTAGATACAGTGCCAAAAGCTACATTATAACTTAAAGGTGGTTTGCCGAGGTTATCATCAGAAAAAGGCAAGTTAGTTATGTGGTTTAAACTTTGATAGACTTAAGTCGAGATGATACTTTTCAAGGACAGTGAGGTGCAACTCAGTTTTGTACCCCGATTCATGGAGTACACTTCGAGTTTAAAAAGTCCATTGAGTAAATGACCAGTCTGTGAAGGCGAATATATTTATATGCTGACTGATAAAAATTATTTTGCTTGCTATATTGAATGTATTACCTTTAAAAGTAAATTATTACTAACAATGGTAACAAGAAAATAAACTCTATAAAAAAATGGATCAGTTTTAAATAAAACCTTTTCCAAATGAACATGAATATCCACTGTATACATACCTATTATAAATGTATAAGCAGTTAATAAATTACTAATAACACATGTCCATTGTATAACTCCAGGGTACTTTTAGAATACAGTCAGCCCACTTCAGTTGCAAAATCCTCTGTAGTTAGGTTAATTTCACATTTTGAGAAGAGGAATTAGAAGCATAAAGTGGATTATTCAGACTATGTGCCACTGTCAGTTTTTCAAGCTGCAGACTTGCAGTAAGGCATGTAACTCATTAGGACAATGTTGATGGACAATTCACTGCACAACACTCAAAAACTTTCCTTGAGAATCTGGAACCTTTGCATTCTCCATCATTCTCATCCTACATCCTTTTGCACCTGAAGTCTTTTTTGTTCTTATTTTCCTTCAGTAACTGATATTCCTAGAAATATATAACTGAAAACTACCAATTTCTATTTCCCTCATCTCCATTAGATGAAGCAAGTCTTCAAGATGATATTACTGATACTCCTCATTGTAGGGAGGACAGTGAGCAGACAGCATCTGATGGACATCATTGTAAAAGCTGTAAGAACACTTTTGGGAATAGGTGAATCATTTAAAATATTTGCAAAGTTATTTGCAAAATGTGAACAACCAAAAGAAAAAAACTACAGCATTGAATGTGATTTTGGTGATAGTTTTCCTATTTTTCAAATGGCAATATAGTTGGATAAAATAGAATAATTAGACATTAAGATTTTGCAGAGTAGCCAGTTTATCAAAATTATACATTTTTTACTAAAAATAATAGTAGGTTATATGGAACATAGCTTAGCATTTAAAAAATATTGTATATTTTATTATTTCCCGTGGGTATCGTTTAACCTTTTCTGTTTTACTAAAGCTGTTCTAACTCTCCTAGTTCTTTCCTAGCCTCAAAATTTATAAAGTTTTTTAAATTCAGAAGTATAATTTTGGTATCAAAAGTAGAATCAACAGAGAGAAAATGATAGACAAGTTTTAGTTCCATATAGCTGCATCTTGATGCCAATATCCCTTTCTCTTAAACTGTAAATCTTAAGATACATTTTTAGGAAAATAGCCAGAAAACAGAATTAATAAGTATAACTGTGAATATTTTGAAAACATTTAAATAATCCATAAGCCCACATTCTGTTTCTTTTTCTTTCTTTTTTGTGGTACTGGGAATCAAATTCACGACCTTGAACTTACCAGGCAGGAACTGTGTGGCTGAGCCGTATCTTGAGCCCAGCTCACGCTATTTTGCTAGTGAAGCGACTTTTTAAAATATTGCTTATTATAAAACATAAGTTATTTACATTATATCACAAAGTATGAGAAAAATTGTAAATTGTATTTTAAAGGCATTTATATAAAATATTACAGAGAAACACATCAGAATGCTGGCAGCAATTATGATTGGGTAAATATATTTTCTTTTTTCTTGCTTTTGTAATTGTTTTCCAATGAGCACTCTTTTAAAGATAAGCTTTGTTTTACAATATGAACTCATTATAAATAAATCTAAATTATTTTTAATATATTATCAATAAGTTCAGTTCTTTGCATTTGATGATTCTTTTAGTGAAAATACTTTCATGATCGCCAATTTTAAATTTAAAAACCTGATAGAAATTCTGAAAATATGATAATTCGTGTGTGAACCATTTGAATCATTCTAACAAACAATTGCAGGGATATGAGTAATAATCTTGAAAACTAGATAAATAAAAAGAATTGAAGTATTTATAATCTGTTACACCTGAATTATATCTTGCTTAACCCAATAATATATTCTCCTTTCAAATAATGATCTCAGTTACAAATGATACAAACTAATAGAGTGAAGTTTGAAAACTTTCTGACCTTAGTGAATTAATGGGTCTGGGCACTGGGCACCGGCAAAGGGGACTTTCCGCAGCACAGCGAATGGGGAGACTGTGCGTGAATAGAGTGTGAATGGTGCCTTTCAACTCAATCATCATGCAAAACTCTCTTCTCTGTAGCATTATATGTTTTAATATTTTTCCTATTTTCTGGTTCAGTTGATGTTATTTCTTTGTCAAGGTTTACATTATGGAATTTCTTATGCCTTTACATTTTTCTTGGTGGTTTTCCATCATTCCCTAAATGAATTCAGTATTTACTGCACACTTCCATCAGCTTTCCTATTGCTGGGGCAAAACGCCTGAGACATGCAACTTCAAGGAGGAAATGGTTTATGTGGTTCAAAGCTTCAGGGCTCAGCTGTTTCCCATTGCTGTGGGTCAAACCTTTGCTATTTATTGTAATTTTTATTGTGTTTATTCTGTTTCTTGCCTTTTTAAATATATATGTTCAACTTGACTGTTTTGGTTCACGTGTTCCACAGCTGTGACATGTTACATTTCAGCGCATTCTGTTGTTCATGTGATCTCTGGGATCCCGGAGCTGATGCCTACTTTTAACAAGCTCTTCTGTGCTTACAACCTTGATATCCACACTGAGTGCCGTTAGCTATTGGATTATGCTTTGCTTTTCTTTGTTGTATTTTGTATATATCATTCACTTTTGCTTTTTCCTGTATGTCACCTTTGTTTTCTGTAGTCTGTTTTCCAAATGTCATATATTTTTTTAATAAATTTTTTTCTTTTATCTTTAAAAAATGAACAAATCTGATTAGGTCTTGTACCTATTTGCCCAGATTTCATGTGGCTGAATTATTCTTGACCTACTTAATAACTTTTAAGCTATTTTTCCTCAACATTACTATATTTTAAGGCTAAATGTTTTGATCCATAAATTTTGTGTAGCTTGCATAGTATTCAAAAATGTTTTCTCTGCTTATGTCAGGGCTCTTCTAGTTGTATAGGGACTGTGTTGCTCCTCATTCAAGGACATCTCTTGAGAAATTCTTTCCCACTTCATCATCAGGACTTTCTTTTCTTTTTTTTAATCTTTTTTTACTTTAAAGAGAGTAAAACAAAACAGAACAAAGCAAATAAGAATAGAACAATGCAAGCAACACAGGACCTCAACACAAGACAACAGGAAATCAACAGTGGCTACCATAATGTCTTTTGTTTTCTTCAAAATAGTTGTTCATATCTTAACACACAACAATATCAAGCATAACAAAATAGTATAAAACCAATCAAAAGAATGAAAGCATTATGGGACTTCAACAGCAGATAATAGGAAATGAACAATGGTTTCTATAATGTCTTATTTTCTTCAAAACAGTTGTCCATACTATCACACATAATAAAATCAAACAAAACACAGCAGAATAAAACCGATTAAACAAACAAATGAAAGCATTATAGGACTTCAAAACAAGATAATAGGAAACCAACCATGAATACCATAATACATCCCATTATGTTCAAAATAGCTGCCCATACCATCAGACACAGTAAAATCTAACAAAACAAGACAGAACAAAACCAAGCCTAACAAAATTGTGAAAACAATACCAGAGTTCAAGCCAAGACAGTAAGAAAACAGTGTCACTACCTTCTCCTTCCAGGCGTTTCCTCCCCTATTACCCTTAAAATATACATTGTGCCTTTTTGATCCCTCTAACTCCTTCTGTTTTTTATGCTAGGGTTCACCCGTGTGAGTTCAAACTGTTTCATCCATGAACATAATCTCCAGTTGCATCTATTTACCTACAAGAGCCTCAGGATTGTTCTACTTTATAGTTGGGTAGCTTTCCATGGTACGAAAATGCCATATCTTTCTTATCCATTCTGTGGTTGATGGTCAAGTTACCCTTGCTTTTTTTTCTGATCTCTTGTTGTATGGAACAGTTGTTTTCTCTCCTTTGATTTTCAGTCTATAAATTTCCTTTCAAGTTAAATGTGTTTCTTTCTTTTAAAATTTTTTTATTAATTTGAAGGTAGTAAAATACAACAGAATAGGATGGAATAAAGCCAATTGAGACAGTGCAGTGAAATTGGTACAGAACTTCACAGCAGGTTACCGGGATAACAGTAATAGGTACCATTGTATATCTCGTTATCTTCACAATAGTTGTTCTTTCAATCAGGTATAGCAAAATCAAAGGAAATACAAAGTTTTATAGAACTTGTCAAAACAGAATATTGAATAGAGCAGTACCATTAATCAGGACAAAGCAAAACGGTGATAAAAATATTTGCCTTCAAAGAGATGGTAGAAGGAAATCCCCCTTACTTGCTATATTACATGTGGTCAACCTCCCAAGAGATGCTCAGATCTCTGGCTCACACTTGCTAATAGAGGGTGGGGGGTTATGGGGGATGGGGATGGGATGTTTGATTCTCAGCCTGCACACTGCTAGACTGACAGCCACTTACCGGGGCGGCAGGCTGGTTGCTCAGTTTTCCAGCGCTCTAAGTTCTAACATGGTTCGGATCTCAGGAGATGCTGGGGCTCTTGCTCTGAGGTGGCGGCGGCTTGCCAGACCACAGCCACTTACCAGGGCAGCAGGCTGGTTGCTTGGCCTTTTCTGTATCATCCAAGAAATAAACAAGTTCTACTGTGTCCCATTTTAGAAGTGTTTGGTTGACCTTCACTTGTCTTGTCTTCATTGAATGCAACCATACATGCAGTATTGTTATTTATACTTGCTCAATATTATGTTTTTTATACTCACTCTTTGTAGCTCCCTTTGTTCACTCTTGAATCTACCACACAGGTCTCTTTTCTGCACTGCACAGAAACTACTTTTTATCATGGCCAGCAATGATTGCCCTGTTGCTAAATCCAGTGTTTAGTTCTGAGTCCTAATTGGATGAAGAGCAGTGTCTCATGGCACTCGTCACTCATCCCTGCTTTAAACTTCTGTACTTCAGCCCCAGGGAGCCAGTCTCCCTCACTGAACACCCATTTTCAGTTTCCTTTCTGATTCCTCTGATCTCTTTCACTTATTAAAGTGGGAGTACCCTTAGAATCTGTCTTTCAAC
>PVJX010046462.1:0-12280 GCA_004027295.1 Dolichotis patagonum | reverse complement strand
TATTGTTTAATTTCTTCTTTAATTTTCTCTGTGACCCACTGATTGCTCAGGAGTGTATTATTCAGTTTCCATGTGTTTGTAGGTTTTTTGCAATTTCTTTTATCATTAATTTCTAGTTTCACAGCACTATGATCCGATAACATGCATGGGATAATTTCAATTCTTTTGCATTTACTTAAATATGTTCTGTGGGCTAGTACATGGTCTATTTTAGAGAATGTCCCATGTACTGCTGAGAAGAAGGTGCATTCTGATGTTGTTGGATGGAACACTCTATATACATCTATCAAGTCCATTTGTTCACAGGTGTGATTCAGTTCTGTTATGTCTTTGCTGATTTTCTGTCTAGTTGATCTGTCCCTTTGAGTCAATGGTGTGTTAAAGTCTCCTGTTATAATTGTATTATTGCTTATTTGATTTTTCATTTCTGTTAGTATTTGCTTTATATAGCTGGGTGCTCTGGAATTTGGTGCATATATATTTAATATTGTTATCTCTTCCTCTTGAAGTTTTCCCCTACCTAGTATGTAGTGACCTTCTTTATCTCTTTGGATCATTCTTGGTTTGAAATTCACATTGTCTGCAAACAGGATTGCCACTCTTGCTTTTTTTGGCTTCCTTTTGCATGAAGTATTGTTTTCCATCCCTTGACTTTCAGTCTATGAGTGTCCTTTTGGGTAGATGTGTTTCTTGAAGACAGCATATGGTTGGATGTTGTTTCTTGATCCATTCTGCCAGTCTGTTTCTTTTGATTGGTGAGTTGAGGCCATTTACATTAATGGTTGTAACTGTTATACATTGGTTTATTGTTGACATGTTATCATTCTACTGTTGTGTCTTTAGCTTTCCATTTTGTTTAATTGTCTGCCTTTCTAGGTGGTTTTCTCCCATGTGTATCTTGAATGTCTTTCAGTATTCTTTGTAGGGTTGTTTTGGTGTTCATGAAGTTCTTCAGCTGTTCTTTGTCATGGAAGTATCTTATTTCTCCATCCATTTGGAAGAACAGTTTTGCAGGGTATGCCAGTCTGGGTTGGACATGGTTTTCCTTTAGGATCTGAAATACTTCACTCCATGCTCTTCTTGATTTCATTGTTTGTGTTGAGAAGTTTGATGTGATTCTGATAGGTTTTCCTTTATAGGTGATCTTTCTTTTCTCTGTAACAGTTTTTAGTATTCTATTTTTATGTTGGATTTCTGGGATGGTGATTATTATGTGTCTGGGTGTAGTGTTATCTTGGTTATGGCTGTTTGGAATTCTATATGCTTCACTTATCCAGATATCTGTTTCTCTTCTCATGTTTGGGAAGATTTCAGCTTTTACTTCTGTAAATATCGTCTTGATATCATTTGGGCTGTCCCCTTCTTTTTCATTTATCCCTATTAATCTTATGTTATTTTTCTTTGCATCATCTTGCAGGTGTTGAATTGTTATTTCCTGATTCTTTGTTATTTTTAAAAGATCTCTTCTTTCCTGCTCACTGACTGCAATCTTATCTTCGAGGTCTGAAATTCTATCTTCCCTTTCATTGAGGTGGTTTTTACAGCTTTCAATAGAATTTTTGATTTCCTGTATATCTCTTTGAACCTGCTTTATGCATTCTGTTTGTTTCTTATATTGTTCTTTGAGGGATTCTATCTGTTTGCTTTGTTCCTCTAATTTTTTAGCTGCATTTTCACTAGATGTGTTCACTATTTCTTTCACTATTTTTATCAATTCTTCTTTTACCTGGGCAAGTATTTCTGGTTTGAATTTCTCCATAGCTTTCCCTATTTGCATATGTATTTTATTTGATATCATTTCAGACATTTCAGTTGTATGGCTTCTTTATTCTTCCATGTACATGGCTTCTAAGCTTTCTTGAAAAGGGCTAGGGCTTTGAGCCTGCCTTTTGGTCTTTCCTTTTGTCATTTTTCTATATTTCCTTACTTTGAGCCATGTTCTAAAGCTTTCTCTGCATGTGTGGCAAATTACCTGTTACACCCTCAGTTCCTGGAGGGGCAGTGGCTCCCCCACAGGCTCTTAGCCTCCTTTCAGGGTCCTAACTCCCCTCTGTGGGCTCCTGGCTCCCTAATTTGTAAGGCAAATGCTGGGTGTGGCCATCCCACAGCCTGTGGAATCTCATGCAGTCCAGGCTAATGTGCTTTGTCCCAGGCAGGTCTCCAGGCGGTTCCCTGCGAGTGAAGCGTGAGCCTACAGGTCCCAAAGAGTCAGGCCGCAATGTTGGTTTCTGAAAAGTTCCCGGTCCCAAACAGAGCTGGCCAAGATGCCAGTCTCCACAATATTCCCAATCCAAACACCCCTGGTCACTCTGCGGGTCCGAGAGGTTCGGGTCCCAAAGAGACAGGTCACGATGCTGGTCTCTGCGAGACTTCCTGGGGGTGAAGGGCGGGGCTACGGGCCCAAACAGACCTCGCCCAGTTGCCAGTCTCCAGGCAGTTCCCTGCGGATGAAGGGCAGGCCTACCAGTCCCAAACAGTCACGCCTAGATGCAGGTCTGCGCAGACCTTTGATCCAAACAGCCCAGGCCACTCTGCGGGTCTGAGAGGTTCAGGTCCCAAACAGCTTGCTTTTCTTTTTAACACTAGAAAATGTCATTCTATATTCTTGTCACTTACAGTTGGACAATTCATAAGACTAACTCCTTTTTGAATTCCTATTGCTTTTCTATCCAGAATTACAGTGAAAATTCTGTAAGGACATCCCTTTCCAAGCACTACTTTTCCTCTTCAGTTCAGACTAGTTTGACCAAAACCAGAATTGTGATGCATTCCCCATTATACTCTCATCCTGAATTTCTGAGTACTACTTTGCTGGCATCTTCTATTAATTTTTGTAAATTCTGATTGTTTCTTTTAATTCAATTTGATAATATAATCTAGAGACATAGTGGTTTTGTCAAGATTTTCATTGCTACAGGCTTTTGGGTGTAGCAATGGGTTCACCATGCCACCCACCAACCAGGCACTGACCTCGTTCATGTCATTAAGACATAACACTGAAAGGTAAACCATTAAGGTGAGAGTCACAGCCCCACTGCCTCCCATTAATGCATGCAGGATGGCCAATTTATTGGATCTGGATTATTATATGGCAAGGTGTATGTTTATTTTGGTTATGTCTATTTGGAGTTTTATGTGCCTTGCTTATCTGTATGTCAAGTTCTTTTCCCATGTTTGGGAAGTTTTCTACTACTACTTTTACAAATGGTCTTTTTATGCCATTTGTGTTGTCTCTTTTTTAGTTGACACTTATCAACCTTATATGGTTTTTCTTTGCATCATTTTACAGCTGTTGAATTGTTACTTCTTGATCCCTTGTTATTTTTAATTGAGCTTTCCTTTCTTGATCACTAGTTGTAATCCTGACTTCAAGTCTGAGAGTGTGTCTTCAATTACATTTATGCAGTATTGCCAGCAAATGGAATTTTTATATTTCTGAAGATCTCCTTGAATCTTTTTCATGTAGTATCTTTGTTTTCTATATTATTAATTCAACATTTCCATCATTTTACTGTGCTTCTTTATATTTTTATTTATGTCTTTTTTGGGTATACTCATCAAATCTTTCATTATGTTTATCATTTTTGTTTTTACCAGAGTGATTATTTTTCATCTGATTTCCTTTACAGCTTCCTGGAGTTGTTTTTATACTTTTTTTGCTACTGTTTCACAAATTTCAGGTGCATGATTTCCAAATTTGTCCATGTCTACATCAGCTATACTTGATGTGGGTGGGCCAGAAGTTTGAGATTATATTTTGCTCTTTCATTTTGGCATTTTCCTATGCTCCTTTGAATCAGGTGTATGTCAAGTCTTGTGTCCTTGATGCATCAGCAGTCCATCTGGTAGCAGACCTCACTGAATATTGCCAAAGTCTGTGGATCTCTGGGCCCAGACTCCAGTTCTCTATGGACAGGAGTTCCCAAATGACTGTGTGTCACTGGATGCAGACCAGGTTTATGAAGCCCTCAGATATGCTTCCCAGACATGGACGGGTAGATGGGTGCAGACTTATAGTACCCACAGTCTTTTCCATGAGTTCCCAGTTGATTGTTGGATACTGGGTGCAAACTCTCAGTCCCTGTAGCCTCACCAAAGTTCCTGGATGACTGCAGGTCACTGGGCACAGACATCTGGTTCCTACAGGCTTCACAGATGGTGCTCAAGTATGAGCAGTTCACTGAGGCCAGGCACCCAGTCTGTGCAGGCCTCAATGTGGGCCACATCACTGAGCTCAGATTCTCAAACCCTGAAGACCTCACTGAGGATTCCTGATGACTATGTGTTGTTGGGCATAGACTTCCGGCCCCCACAGGCTTCAGTAATGATTCCTAGTTGTGGGAAGATCACTGATTGCAGCTTTCTTGCCTCAAGGGCCTTACCTAGGGTTACTGATTGTGGGTGGGTTGCTGGGAACAGCTTCCCAGTCCCTGAGGCCATCATTGTGTGTTATTGGATGACTGTGGTTTGCTGTCCACAGACTTCAGTCCCCATGGGCCACAGAGATATTTCTTGGGTATGAACTTATTGCTGGGTACAGATTTAAAGTTCCCTCAGGCTTTACTGAGGGTTGCAAGAAAGAGATTTTGTTAGTGTGAAATTTCTTTTGTATTTTTCAAATGGATGTTTTTTTCTTTACCTACTTATTTCTGAAGTTATTGCTACACAAAAAGTTGCATGTTATATAATTATGTACTCTAGTGCATAAACACATGAGGTCAGTGAATGAGCAGACCTTTTGAATCTATGCCTGGTACGTTATATTAATTAATCTCTAAAGATTTGATATTTGATACAAAATTCTACTTGGATGACATTGTATTGAGTACTCTTCAAAATGTTTTCACTGCAAATCATATACTGTTCATTACATCAACAGATAAAATTTGCATGTTTAAACCAAATACCAAGTGTAATAGTACTAAGAGATGACTGAGTTCTTCTGAGGATGATAGATCATGAAATCTTTGCCATCATGAATCTGGATAGTATTTTTATAAAAGAGGTTTGGGTGTTCTTCCTTTCCTTGTTTCCCATATGACGACAAACAGAAGGTGCTGTCCATGAGCAGAGGGCTAAAGCCTTGAAGTTTTACAAAACCAGTTTAAAATGCTCTGAGAATAAATTTATGTTGTATATAAGCTTCCTCCTCATAGTGTTTTATTATAGTAGCTTCAACTGACTAAGATAATGCATCTCATAAGACAAAAAATACCAGTTGTGATTTCTCTACTGCATTATAATATGAATCTGCTCATCATTAAATTATAAAAATCTGCCTATCCCTCTAAATTATTGTCTTTCTGTTTTTATTCCTGTACTCCAGAGTACTAAAATCCCATTTCATTAAATCAAGAAATTGAAAGGCAAGAATTCAAATAAAAATTTTCAGTAACAAAATGTAACATAAGAGAAAATAGCATTATGCTAGAGGACTATATAATGTTTTGAAATATATTCATTGTATCATTTCCACTTTTAGGCAATTATTTAGGAGACATGGGCACTCACTTTTTAAACTTCCATTTGTTCATCCTGTTTTATCTTTTGTAAAACTATATTTACTACTAAGATAATTTAAAAACAATATGCTATTCAATAGTCACCAACCCATCAAGAAAATATGCAATCTAAATAAAAACTAGCTATTTGTCTTGATTAAAAAAATGGCATAGGGTAGCACATGGAATGAAAACCAGTTAGGGGACTTAACATGTAGTTCATGTACCAGGTTCTGCCTTATAACCTGCTGAAATCACTGAAAATTTCTGAAGATACTGGGCAAGGCAAATTCTTAGTATTCTCTTTCTTTACTAATGAGGCAAGTGTATTACCTTACTGTAGTGACATTTTAATGAAGAAATAAATATTAATTGATTGACTACTATTTTCCAAAGACTAGTGATCTCTTTTTAAAATCTGTGCTTTGACTGAATAGTCAATACATACAACTATATAGTGGTTAAACATCAATTTGGAATGCTATAATCAGGGATTCTCAATTATCAAGTGATTATTTTAGGATATATGAAGGAAATTGTATATAGTTTCAAGGTAGATTTTCATTAGTAGACATGGCTTCTTTAAAGGTTATAAATTTTGTTGTCCAGAGCAACTTGAAGAAAAGGCTACATCCTGAATATCTCAAGATCAGATCTCTTTAGAGTTTGTGGATATGTCACAGAAGTAAAGAAATTTAGTACAAATAGCACTGAATAAGGAACAAGATTTACCTTTTAGATTTTGCTTTCCTAAATAACGTGGGTTCCTGCATAAATTACTTAAATATTTGCCTTTTTCTTTCTTCCTTTATAAAATTGTAGTAAGATAGGGAACAATACCTTAAAAATAAATGACCTGTGCCTAGAAAAAAACATTCTTGAAAACACAAAAACATGTATATTTCTGTTTTACAGGACCGTAGCACTATCTAGAAACATTGTATGTAGTAGTGGTAATATATACTGTACAACTGAAAAATAAATCTTTACATTGACAAATGAACCTTGTTGTAGTCAGTCTGAAGAATTAGAGCGGATTTCTCCAAGCCTAAAATAAGATTACTACAATCTCAGCATTCAGATGGCTGAAGTAGAAGTATCTCTGCAAGTGCTGTGTCAACCTGGGTTACATAGTAAGCTCAAGGTCTGCTTCAATTACAAAATGACACTGCATATCAAAAAAAGGAAATATGTCACAAACAAATAATCAAATATGATGTCAGCCTTGATATTATAGTATCGAATATGTTTACCAATGTAAGGCAAAGCAGTGTAGCAGTCATGAACTTAATTAAAATAATTAACTTTCATTGTTAATTTTTTTTAAATTCATAAAACATTTCTACCTAAATATGTACCCATGGATGCATTTTCTGGTTTCATAGATAAGGTTACTTATCTAAGGCAATGAATGATATATTCCTTGCCTATAACCATAGCTACTAATATGAATGTAATGTTACTTAAAATGTGTCTTTATTAAAGAATTAGTATGTTAGAATGTTAAATGACTGGATTGATCAATGGGAAATAAAAAACACTGATCTCCTCATTCAAATTTTTGTATTACAAAACTGAGGAAAAAATTTTTGTACTTGTATAATTTATGCTATGAAACATTACTGATACTGTAGTGTATTCAAAGAATTTTGTTCAGTGCTGAGGTAATACACTGTATTAAAAACTGGTAAAAGATTTCTAGGAGCTTATTGAAGAATACATTGCTGAATAATCAGCATTGCTAAATAACTCTTCACAGATGTTAACTTGATGTAGGATACAAATATAAATAATCCAACCTCACAGAGAAGATTCTATTATGTTAATTTGTGATGAATTTAGTTTAAAACATGTTTTAAAAAATTTTATTTCAAGAGAAAAAAAGCAAAACAGAAAAAAGGGTAGCAATAATACAGCATTTCAAAAAAAGATATACACCAAGAAATCACTAGTTGATAAATTACATACTGTCATCTTAGAAATAGTTGTTCAAGTTACAGAATTAAAGCATACAAAGTGGACATTCAAAAAGTGGGACTGAAAACACTTCTGCTCAAAGATCCAACAAAAACTTAGTAATACAGTTATCTATTTTACACAATTAAACATACATGCAGTAATATACTTTAGAGTGCTTTCTTTTGTCTATTTTTTACCATAGCAATTACACAATTTGGATTTTATTACTCCTACAGTTCTTATTACTTTTTACACTAGAGAAACAAGGTGATATTTATAAATATGATTCTTATTTATTTCACTTATGAAGATAGTCTCAAGTTGCTTCCATTTACATATGAAGGACTCAAGAAAATCCTTTTTTATAGCTGAATAATATTCCATTGTATAAAAATACAACATCTTTTTCATTCACTCTGCATTTGATGGGCATTTTGGTTGTTTCCAAGATTTAGCTATTACAAATTGTGCTTCTATGAACATGGGTGCATGTATATATATCACTGGGACAAGACATTTTCAAGTTTTCTGAGAAAATATTCAGGAGGGAAATAGGTGGGTTGAATGGAACTTCCAATCAAAGTCTTCTGAGAAATCTCCATAGTGATTTCCATAGTGGCTGCACCAGTCTGCAATCCCACCAACAGTGGAGCAGAGTTCCTTTTTTCCCTGCAGCCTCATCAACATTTGTTATCAATAGATAGCTTGATGGCAGCTATTCTTTCCAGGAGTGAGAAGAAATCTCAATGCTATTTTAATTTGCATTTCTGGAATGGCCAGTTATGGTGAATATTTCTTCATGTATTTATTTGCCATTTGTATATCTTTATCTGACAACTGTGTGTTCATCTCAGATGCCCATTTTTAGAGATGATCTTTGAATTTGGGTGGCTTGACATTTTCCAAATCTTTATATGTTCTAGATATAACTCCTTTGTCTAAGGGGTTGCTGCCTATAATTCTTTTAAATTTAGTGGGTTTTCTTTTTCACTCTGTTGGTGATTTCTTTTGAAGGCAGAAACTTTTCAATAAGAGATGCTAGTTGTTTATTCTTTGAAGTGTTTCCCATGCCGTTTGCATTTTGCTCATGAATTCTCTGCCTACTGCAATGTCTCCAAGATATCTACCTACCTTGTCTTCCAGTACACTTAGTGTTTTTGTTTTAATACTTAGATCTTTGATCCATTTAGACATTTATTCTGTAAATGGTAATAGGCATGGTTCTGGTTTCAGTCCTCTGCATGTGGAGAGTCAATTTTTCCAACACCATTAATTAAAGAGGCTATCCTGCCAGTGAACATGTTTACCCCTTTGACAAATATCAGGCATCTGAGTGTCTTTGTAGTACTGTTTGTATCATCTAATCTGTTCCATTGATTCTCAGGTGTATTTCTTTCCTTGTATCATGCTGATTTTATCATTGTGTCTTTGTAGTATACTTTCAAGTCCAGAATTAAGATGCCTACTGCCTTGTCTTTGTGGCCCAGAATTGCCTTTGATATTCTGGGTTTTTTCTGGTTCCAAATGAATTTTAGGAGTGGTTTGTCTATGTGAGTCATGTTGATGGTATTTTGATTGGGATTACATTAAATCTGTATAACAGTTTTGGGAGTATGGCCATTTTCACGATCTTCGTTCTTCCTAGCCAAGAGCAAGAAATATCCTTCAATTTTCTAATATCCTCTTCAATCTACTTTTTTAGCATAGCATAATTTTCAGCATATAAGTCTTTACCATTCTTAGTTACATTGATTCCTAACTATTGCATTTTTTAGATACTATTGTGAAAAGAGATATTTCCATAATTTCTGTCTTGGTGGGTTTTTTGATTTTGTTCAAGAATACTATTGATTTTTGAGTGTTGACTTTGTATCCAACTACACTGCTGAATTTGTTTATTACCTTTGGTAGTCTTTTAATGAAACTTTTTCAGTCTTCTATGTAGAGTATCATGTCATTTGCAAGTAGTGATAGTTTAAATTCTTCCTTTGCTATCTTTCCACTTTTTATTTCTCTCTATTCTCTGATTGCCCTGTCTAATATTTCCAGAGCTATATTAAATAGGCGTGGTGATAGAGGACATCCTTGTCTTGTTCCTGATTTTAAAGTGAAAGCTTTCAGTTTTTGTCCATTTAGTATAATATTGGCTGTTGGTTTGTCATAGATGACCTTTATAAGTTTGAGGTTGACACCTTGTATTCCAAGTTTCTGAAGAGTTTTTATCATGAACATGTGTTGGACCTTATCGAAAGCTTTTTCTGCATCTATTGAGGTTATCATATGGTTTTTGTTTTTGGCTCTATTGATGTGATGTATTACATTTATTGATTTGTGTATGTTAAACCATCCCTGGATTCCTGGAATGAATCACATTTGGCCATCATGTATAATCTTCTTGATGATTTGCTGCATTCTATTTGCCAGAATTTTATTGAGAATCTTTGCATTCATGTTCATGAGTGAGATTGGCCTATAGTTCTTATTTTTAAATAGGTCTTTCTCTGGTTTTGATATCAGGGTAATACTTACCTCCAGGAATGATTTAGGGAGGATTGCTCCCTTCTGAATTTCAGTGAAGAACTTCAGAAATACTGACATCAAATCTTCTCTAAAATTCTTGTAGAATTCAACCATGAATCCATCAGGACATGGGTTTTTCTTTGTTGGTAAGATTATAGTTATGTTTTCAATTTCAATAACTGATATAGGGTTATTTAAAATAGCTATGTCTTCATCATTGAGCTTTGGTATTTCACATATTTTAGAAATATGTCCATTAGCTCTGCGTTTTCCAACTATGTGAGTGGAGATTTTCAATGTAGGAACTCTTAAGACTAGCACTGTTACTGGTTGAGTTCATATCCATCCCCTTAGGAAAGGGGATTGTGCCTCAGTGGTTCCACAAGTGCCAGTTCTCCACATCTAGTTTCTGCCTCTCAATTAAGGGTGCCAAGAGCATGCAGGGGAGTGGACAGGAGCTGAGACTGCTCCAGGAGCTGAGAATGCAAGAGCGGATTCGATACACACCCAGAGGAATCTTTGGAACACCACTCAAAACAAGGAAATAAAGAAAAATGACAAAAGGAAAGACCAAAAGGCAGGCTCAAATCTCCAGCCCATTCAAAGAAAGCCTAAGAGCCATGTACATAGAAGAAAATAGAAGCCATATACATGAAATGACTGAGACAATATCAACTGAAATAAAGAAGCAACTAGGGGAAGCTATGGAGACATTCAAATGAGAAATAATATCCCAGGTAAAAAAGAAATGATTAACGTAGTGAAAAAAATAGTGAACACATCTAGTGAAGACACAGCTAAAAAATTAGAGGAACAAAGCAAACTAATAGAATCCCTGAATGAACACTATAAGAAACAAACAGAATGTGTGAAGCAGATACAAACAGATATACAGGAAATCAAAAATTCTATCAAAAGTTGCCAAAACTGCCACAACAAAAGTGAAGATTGAATTTCATTCATGAAAAGAACCTTACAGAGAATTGGAATAGATGGTCTTTACCTCAATATGACAAATGCCATCTATGACAAACCAACAGCCAGTATCATATTCAATGGCCAAAAACTGAAAGCCTTTAACTTAAAATCATGCACAACATAGGGATGTCTCATATTGCGACTCCTGTTTAATATAGTACTGGAAATACTAGCCAAAGCAATTACACAAGAGAGAGAAATAACTGGACTAAAGACAGGAAAAGAGGAAGTAAAATTATCATTATTTGCAGATGACATCGTACTTTATATATAAGACCCCAAAACTCTGTTGAAAAACTCCTAGATATAATAAATAAATTCAGCAATGTAGCTGGATACAAAGTCAATACTCAATAGTCAACAGCATTCCTATACAATAGCAACAAAAATACTGAGAGAGAAATAAGAGAGGCCACAACCTTCACAGTATCATCCAAAAAAATGAAATACTTAGGAATTAATCTCATGAAAGAAGTACAAGAGCTATACAACAAAAGTTATAATACTCTAAAAAAGGAAATCTAAGAGGACATCAGAAACTGGAAAGACACCCCCTGTTCATGGATAAGAAGAAGAAATATTGTGAAAATGACAATTCTCCCAAAATTACTATACAGATTCAATGCAATCCCAATCATAATACCACTAACATACTTCATAGATCTACAGAAATCACTCCTAAAATTCATCTGGAACCAGAAGAGACCTAGAATAGCAAAGGCAATTCTAAGCAGCAAAGGCAAGGCAGGAGGCATCTCAATTCCTCACTTGGTAGTATACTACAAAGATACAGTGATAAAATCATCATGATACAAGGAAAGAAATACACCTGAGAATCAATTGTATAGATTGGAAGATACAACCACAATCACAAACTCACTCAACCACCTTATCTTTGATAAAGGGGCCAAACATGCTCACTGGAAGAATGACAGTCTCTTTAACAAATGGTGCTGGAAAAATTGGCTGTCCATATGCAGAAGACTAAAACTAGACCCATGTCTATCACCATACACTAAACTAAAATGAAATGGATTAAAGATCTAAATACTAAAACAGAAACACTAAAACTGCTGGAAGACAAAGTAGGTAAAAATCTCGAAGATATAGGGGTAAGTAGAGAATTCATGAACAAGAATCAAACCACAAGGGAAATACCTCCAGAATCAATAACTGGGACCACATTTATTAGAGAGTTTCTGCATGTCAAAAGAGATTTCAAGCAGAGTGAAAAGAAAACCCACAAATTGGGAAAAAAATCTTATTGGACTGTCCCTCATATAAAGGACTTCTGTCTAGAACTTATAAAGAATTATAAAAAA
>PVJX010046461.1:0-12281 GCA_004027295.1 Dolichotis patagonum | reverse complement strand
TTGGAAATAGTTTGTGTTTTTTATTTTCACAAAACTAATAATGTGTCATTATGGAACTTTTCTTTTAATCTAGAAAAGTAAAAGAGATTTTAAAAAGTATTCTTTCAGTGAAAAGTATTCTTTTCACTGTCCTTTTGGGATTTGTTCTTATTAAGAATTACTTTAAGTCGACATATTTCATTGTGCAGAAACTTGCCTGATTCTTTTTATTTATTTATATACTATTTTGGTTTTTTGTGACAAGGTGTCTCTCTGTAGCCCAGGTGGGCCCAGAACGCTTGGTGATCCTCCTGCCTTGGCCCCCTGAGGCTAGGATTACAAGTGTGTGCTCCCATGCCCAGCTTTGCTGGATTTTATTTTATTTTATTTTTTGGTACTGGGAATCAAACTCAGGACCTCACATTTGCCAGGCAGGCGCTGTGCCCCTGACCTATATCCCCAGACCGGCCTGATTAAGTATAGGTTGTTTCCAGCATTTTATTATTATAAATAATTCTGCATTGAAAATGTCTGAGCACAAACTTTTCTTTATATTCAGTATTACCTCTCTGGGGTAGAATTCTACAAATAAAGTTCTTAGATTGAGGGTTGGAAGCAGCATGAAAACTAATGATGCATAAGATCAAAATGCTTCACAAAGAATCATGCCACTTGGCTTTTCTCATCAGTGACACTGAACTCAACCAGCCTAGAACGTCTTCTTTGACTTTGAGCCTTCTTTCTTAATGGTAAAATATACTTCTGACATATGCATACACAGGCAAAACCAGGCATCGCTTCTGAAATTGCTCTTATTACTCTTTGTTGTCCTTCCTTCCTGCTCCTCCCTGTCAGTCTAACACTCCCCAGGCAGACTCGATCTGCCTCTGTTACTGTAGATTGATTTCTATTTTCTAGAACTGCATTCTAACAGAATCATATATATGATTACATATATACATATAGAAACATGAACAGACATAATGTATATACATACACATATGTACATATACATACACAATCTTTTTTCTCATGATAATTATTTTGAGATTTATTCAATCTTATTCTCCTCCTCCTCCTCCTCCCTCTTCTTGTCCCCCTCCTTCTTTTCCTTCTTTACCATTATCTTCTTACTCTTTGCTGAGTGGTAATTCTTCGTATACTCTAGTTTTTAATCCACTCACTGGTTGATAAGGTTTTTTTAAAATTTTATTTAAAGAAAAAACAAAAAAGAAAACAACCAAGCAAAACAGAAAAAGGGTAGCAACAATACAGAATTCCAAAGGCAAAAATATAAAAGAACAACAACGAAACAAAAACAAAAACACTAAGAAATCGCCACTTGATAAGTTGCATACTGTCATCATTGGAAATAGTTGTTTAAGTTACAAAATTATAGCATACAAAGTAGACATTCAAACAGTGAGACTTTTAACAGTTCTGCTCAACAATCTAACAAAAACAGTAATATGTTCATCTATCTTACACACACATGCAGTTATATCCTTTAGAGCACTTTCTTTTCCCCTCTTTTTTTTCTTTTTATATATTTTTTTAAAGTTTATTTTAAAGGAGATAAAATTAAACACAACAAAACAGAACAGAACAGGACATAAGAAAGCATAAATTTCAAAGCTAGACAACCAGAGATCTTCACTATCTGTCATATTGTCTCTGGTTTTCTTCCAAATGGTTATCCATATCTTTGCATATGGGGAGCTCATACTAAATAACATAGCCAATCTTCTCACAAGATGTGTAGTTAACTGGCTCCCACTTGCTAAGGTGGGGGTGGACACGGGACAGGGGACAAGACGATATGAGATGTCTGACTCTCAGCCCAGGTGCCAGCAGACTTACAACCGCCCCCCAGAGAGGGGAGAAGTTCCTTGTTCTCGTCAACTGCACAGTGCAGGTCCCAACGCGCCAGGATCTCTCTCCTTCAGGCAGCTGAAAGTTTGCCACACTCTCAGCCACCCCCCAGAGAGGGGAGGAGCTCCGTGTTCTCCCGGCACCCCGAGTCAACTGCATGGTGCAGGTCCCGAGGCGCCAGAGTCTCTCCCCTGCAGGCCCCCTAAAGTCCGCCATACTCACCTGCTATTTCTTTCTGATGAATTGACCATTCCATTCCCAAAGTTCTGAAATGGCCAACAGACCACAGAAAGAATTCTCTTTAGGCTCCTGTTTGAAACCAGCAGCTGCAGCAATCTGCTGGCCTTGCTTCAGGGCCAAGATAAGTTTTCCATTACTTCTAATTTTTTGTTATTGTGGATACAGCTGCTATAAACATTCATACAGATTTTTTTGAGGGGGCAGAGATGAGATTTATTGATGAACTTGTTATAAAGGCAGGGATGGCACAGTGGAAGGCTTCAATGGTGCAAGGCCCTTCATTTGTCCGGGGAACCACAGTCGGAATATATTTCACCCCACAATCACCAGGGATCAGCCGCTTCTCGGGCACCATGTCTTCAAATTCATCTGCACTGAGCTTAGTGAAGCCGTACTTCTTGGAGACGTGGATCTTCTGGTGGCCAGGGAGCCCGAACTTGGCCCTGTGTGGGGCCTCGATCTCATGTTCCCTGTTCTGCAGTGCAGATGGCCATGACCTGTCCAATGTGAACCCTCGCCACTGTGCCCTGGGGCTTCCTGAAGGCACCCCGCATGCCTGTCTGGAGGCCAGACTGGGGACAGCAAGAGGTCAGACACTCAAACATCCACTGGGAAACTGTCTCCAAGGTCCCTTTGGGCAGCCACTATAAGCAACAGGCTGTATACATTACCGAGGAGGTTGCTGTTTGCAGCCATTGTACAAAAACATTCTTCCGGACTTGTTAAATGCCTTGGCTTAACATTTGTTAAGCATATTTTTAACCTTTTCAGATTACTAACAAAGTGTTTTCCAAAGTGGTTTCTGTATCATTTCCCAATCAGTACATGAGAATTCCAGTTCTCTTACACTCTTGCAAATGGTTGGTGTGGTCTGTCTTTCTAGTTTTGAGTCTAGAGTGAGTGAGGTGTGATAACCTCTTATGTTGGTAATTATGCTAACATCCTTTTACATATTAATCTGCTGTCTGTGCATCTGCTTTGGTGACAAGTCTTTAAAGTCTTTTGGCTATTGTTAAATTAGGTTATCTTTCTTTATTGCATTTTGATGTATGTTGGATAGCAATCACTTCTCAGATTTTTATTTTACAAATATCATTCTAGGTGTTTTGTCAATATTATTGATATTTTTAAAAACACAGACTTTGGTTTTACTGAGTTTTCCTATTGTTTTTCTTTTTCAAAGTTACTGATTTCTGCTGATACCTTTATTATTCCTATTTTGTTACTTTGCACTTAATGCTTTTCTCTATGTTTTTAAGATAGAAACTTAGACTAGGGTGAAATTATGACTGGAGACCTACTTTATAACTTATTGTTGTAGTTTTTCCTCTTTATATCATTTTAGCTGTGTCCCACAAATTTTGATATGTTGTGTTGTATTTTCATTCGGTTCAGAACATTTTTCTAACTTTTTTATTATTATATCTTTGCTCAACTATGGGTTATCTAGAAGTTTTTTTCAAAATTTTAAGATATTTAAATTTTTCCTGTTATCTCTGTGTTACATATTTCTAATTCAAGTTCTTTTTGACCAAAGAACATACTTTGGATCATTTCAGTTATTTTAATTTTATTGATATTTATTTTATTAACCAGTATATGATCTGTTTTGATGAATGTTTTATGTGTACTTGAAAATACTATGTATTCTACTGTTATTGGGTTATGTATACTACAAATGTCAGTTAGGTCAAATTGGGTGATAATGTTGAAGTCATCTATATCCTTACTAATTTTCTGTGAACTTTGTTTTTTTTAAATTTTTTTAATTTTAAAGAGAATAAAACAAAACAAAGCAAATCAGAATAAAACAATATAAGCAGCACAGGATTTCAAAACAAGACAACAGGGAATCAACAGTGGCTACCATGATGTCTCTTGTTTTCTTCAAAATAGTTGTCATATCTTCACACATAATGAATGTTACAGACCTTCAAAACCAGACAATAGGAAAATCAACAATGGCTACCATAATGTCTCTTATTCTCTTCAAAATAGCTGTCCATACTTTCACATACATTGAAATTAAATGATACAAAACAGAATAAAACCAATAAAAACAAAGGAAGCATTACTGGACTTAACAACAAGATGATAAGAAATCAGCAATGGCTGCCATAATGTCTCATTTTCTTGAAAGTACCTGTTCATATCATCACACATAATAAAATCAGTTCTTGTAAACTCTTTAGGAGAAGTTCTAGGCATGTATAAGCCTATACATGTACATCTGTCCTTTCTGTATTAGAGAGAAAACCAATTCCAAAACAAAAATTATAAGAAACAAAAGAGACAAACAAATATCAACAAAGAACCCAAAACAATGACAATATAGGCTTTCAAAACAAGGGGGTAGGAACATAACTAAGGTTGTTATTTTGCATAGTTATCATCAAAAGAGTTACTCAGATTGCATATATAAATATGCAAAATTGATCCAATCCTGTGAATGTTTAACTGTTTTGTTCCAAGAACTAATGGAATTAGTAGCACAATCATCTTAGCTGTCTTGAATTTATATCTGTTTTCTTTTCCCTGTGTTCTCTTCTCCTTTTCCTTATGAGTCATTTTTTCTCTGTTGAGCAGTTTCTTACCCTTTCACAATATTTATTGAAGATTTTGTATCTTATATACTCTTTTAGTTTCTTACACTGGGAAGACAATACAGTATTTATACATGTGAGTTTGATTTGTTTCACTTAGGAGTATGGTCTCAGGTCACATCCATTTACCTATAAGAGCCTCAGTGTGATCCTTCTTTATAGTTGAGTAGTACTCCATTGTATAAAAATACCACATTTTTTAAAATTTTATTTTAAAGAGGGTAAAACTAAACATAACAAAACAGAACAAATCAGATCAGAAGAAAACAATGTAAGAGACACAGATTTCAAAGCAAGAAGCAGGAGATCATCACTGTCTATCATATTGTCTCTTGTTTTTTTCTAAATAGTTGTCCATATCTTCACACACAATGAATTCATACAAAACAAAATAGTATTAAACTGATCAGAACAGGATGATGAAGACATTTTAAGTCTTCAAAACCAGACAATAGGGAAATCAACAATGGCTGCCATAGTGTCTCTTGTTCTCTTCAAAATAGCTGTTCTCTTCAAAATAATTTTGAAATTAAACAATACAAAACAGACTAAAATCACTCTGAAAAAAAATAATAGTATTGCTGGATTTCACAGCATGATGCTATGGAATCAGCACTGGGTACCATAGTGTCTCTTTTTCTTCAAAGTAGCTGTTCATTTCATCATGCATTATATAATCAATTCTCATAAACTGTTCAGGAGAAGTTCTACACATGTATGAGTCTCTATATGTATACGTATCCTTTCTGTATTAGAGGGAAAAACAAGACAAAACAAAACAAAACAAATTCCTAGAAAAACACAAAACAATAAAGACAAATAAATAACAATAGCAATGAGCCCAAAACATTGACAATATAGGCCTTCAAAACAAGGTGGTGTAAGTGTAACTAGGGTTGTTATTTTACATAATGATCTTCAAGAGTTCCTCAGATCACTATACAATAATATGCACAATTGTTCCAATCCTATGAATGTTAACTTTTTGTTCCAAGAATTTATAGAATTTATAGCACAATCATCTTAGCTATCTAAAGTGTGCATATAATTGTAGATATTTTTTCCCTACCTTTATCTTTTTCCTGATTTTCCCTGAGATATTATTTTTCCCCTTTAAGCAAATTCTTATCCTTTCACTGCATTTATTGAGTTTTTTGTATCTTATGTACTCTTACCTTCTCTTACACTTCTCTTATAGGGAGACTATACAGCATTTACACATGTGTGTTTGATTTATTTCACTTATGAGTATGGTCTTGAGTTGCATCCATTTACTTATAAATATCTCAATGTGATCATTCTTTATAGCTGAGTAGTGCATCGTTGTATAAAAATACCACCACATCTTTTTTTGTACATTCCTTAGTTGATGGGCATCTACGTTATTTCCAAGATCTGGCTATTACAAATTGTGCTGCTATAAACATGGGTGCACCTCTATCACTGTGGTATGATGTTTTCAGTTCTTCTGGTAATATGCCCAGAAGTGGAATAGCTGGGTCAAATGGGACTTCCAATCCCAGCTTTTTGAGGAACCTCCAGACTGACCTCCACAGTGGTTGCACCGGTCTGCACTCCCACCAATAGTGCAGAAGAGTTAATTTTCCCCTGCAGCCTCTCCAGCATTTGTTACTGGTGGTTTTCTTGATCCTGGCCATTCTTTCTGGAGTGAGATTGAATCTCAGTGTTGTATTAATTTGCATTTCTCTTCAAAATAGCTTGACCAATGATGCTGAACATTTTTTCATGTATTTATTTGCCATTTGTATTCTTCAGCTGAGAAGTGTTTATTGATCTCAGATGCCCATTTTCGGATTGGGTCTTTGAATTTTGGGGGTCTGGTTTTAAAAAATTCTTTCTATGTTTTAGATAGAAGTCTTTTGTCTGAGGGACAACTGACTAAGATTTTTTCTCAATTTGTGCATTTTTTTAATTCTCTTGGTTATTTCTTTTGACATGCAAAAACTTAAGATGAGATCCTAGTTACTGGTTCTGGGAAGTATTTCCCATGCAGTTTGATTTTTGTTCATGAATTCTCTGCTTACCCATATGTCTTCCAAGTTTCTACTTACTTTGTCTTCCAGCAGATTTAGTGTTTCTGTTTTAATATTTAGATCTTTGATCCATTTTAACTTTAGTTTAGTGCATGGTGATAGGTATGAGCTAGTTTTAGTTTTCAGCATATGGAAAGCCAGTTTTTCCAGCACCACTTATTAAAGAGGCTTTCTTCCAATGAACATGTTTGGCCCCTTTGTCAAAGATAAGGTGGCTGAGTGTGCTTGTAGTTGTGGTTGTATCTTCAAATCTATTCCATTGATCTTCAGGTCTGTTTTTATTCCAGTACCATGCTGATTTTATCACAGTAGCTTTGTAATATAACTTCAAGTTAGGGATTGTGATGCCTCCTGCCTTGCCTTTGTTACTCAGAATTGCTTTTACTATTCTATTTCTCTTGGGGTTCCAGATAATTTTAGCAATGATTTCTCCAGATCTGTGAGGGGGTGCTAATGGTATTTTGATTGGAATTGCATTAAATCTGTATAACAATTTTGGGAGAATAGCCATTTTCACAATGTTTGTTCATCTTATCCATGAACAAGGAATGTCTTTTCATTTTCTGATATCCTCTTTGATTTCTTTTTTCAGAGTACTGTATTTTTCACTGAATAGATCGTTTACTTCCTTTGTTAGATTGATTCCTAAGTATTTCATTTTGGGGGGTGCTATTGTGAAGGGTGTGGCTTCTCTTATTTTTTCCCTCAGTGAGTTTGTTTTTTGTGTACAGGAATACTATTGATTTTTGAGTGTTGCCTTTGTATCCAGCTACATTACTGAATTTGGTTATTACATCTAGAAGTCTTTCAGTGGAGGTTTTGGGTCTTTTATGTAGAGTATCATGTCCTCTGCAAATAATGATAATTTAACCTTCTTCTTTTCCTATCCTTATTCCTTTTATTTTTCTCTCTTGTCTAAATGCTCTGGCTAATATTTCCAGCACTATATTGAATAGGAGTGGTGATAAAGGACATCCTTGTTTTGTTTATGATTTTAAAGTAAAAGTTTTCTGTTTCTGACCACTTAATATGATGTTGGTCATTGATTTGTCACAGCTGGCTATTATCAGATTGAGGTAGAGACCATCTATTCTAATTTTCTGTAGGGTTCTTATCATGAATGAGTGTTGGACCTTATTAAAAGCTTTTTCTGCATCTATTGAAATGATCACATGATTCTTATTTTTTGGCTTTATTGATATGGTGTATTACATTTATTGTTTTGCATATGTTGAACCACCCCTGCATTCCTGGGATGAATACCATTTAGTCGTAGTGTATAATCTTCTTGATGATTTGCTGCATTCTCTTTGCCAAAATTTTATTGAGGATTTTTGTATCTATGTTCATTAGGGAGATTGGCCTGTAGTTCTCTTTTTCAGTTGGGTCTTTCTCTGGTTTTGGTATTAGGGTAATACTTGCTTCCAGGAACAAGTTAGGGAGAATTGCTTCCCTTTCAATTTCATTGAAGAATTTGAAGAATTTTGGAATTAAGTCTTCTTTGAATTTTTGTAGAATTCAGCAGTGAAGCCATCTGGACCTGGCTTTTCTTTGGGGTAAGGTTTTAATTATATTTTCAATTTCATTTAATTAAAATTGGGTTATTCAGCAGTTTCACATCTTCTTGGTCCAGCTTTGGTAGTTTACATGTTTCTAAAAATCTGTCCATTTCTTCTGTGTTATCAAACATATGTGAGTAAAGTTTTTCAAAGTAGGTATTGATGATCTTCTGTATTTTCACAGTCTATAGTGATTTCTCCCTTTTCATTCCTTACTGCATGAATTTGAGTTTTTTCTTTCCTTTTTAAAAATAAGGTTAGCTAGGGGCTTATCAATTTTCTTTACTCTTTCAAAGAACCAACTCTTTGATTTGTTAATTCTTTGTATTGTTTTCTTAGTCTCTATTTTATTGATTTCTGCTCTGACCTTCATAATTTCCTCTCTTGGCTTTGGGCTTGACTCGCTCTTCTTTTTCTAGATGTTTGAGTGGTAGCATCAGGTTATTTATTTGTGTTTGTTCTGTTTTCCTGATGTGGGAATTCACCACAATAAATTCCCCTTTGAGGACTGCTTTCATTGCATCTCACAGGTTCCAGTAAGTTGTATTTGTATTTAATTTGCTTGTAGATATTGTTTAATTTCTTCTTTAATTTCCTTAGTGACTGGTTGATTGTTCAGGGGCGTATTATTTAATTTCCATGTGTTTATGGAGCTTTTGCACTTTCTTTTGTCATTAATTTCTAGTTTTGTGGCATTATAATCAGATAATATGCACGGGATAATTTTGATTCTGTTGCATTTACTTAAGCATGTTCTGTGGGCTAGTATATGGTTTGTTTTAGAGAACATCCCATGTGCATCTGGAAAGAATATGTATTCTGATGTTGTTGGGTGGAACACTGTACACGTCCACTGAGCACATTTGTTCACAGATATGATTCAGTTCTGTTATTTCTTTGCTGATTTTCTGTCTAGTTGATCTGTCTGTTTGTGTCAATGGGGTATCAAGGTCTCCCATTACAAATGCATCATTGCTTATTTGATTTTTCATTTCTCTTAATATTTGCTTTATATAACTGGTGCTCCTGTATTTGGTGCATATATATTTAGGATTGTTATTGCTTCCTCTTGAACTTTTCTCCTAACTAATATGTAGTGACCTTCTTTATCTCTTTTGATCATTCTTCATTTGAAGTTTATATTGTCTGCAAACAGAATAGCTACCCTTGCTTTTTGGGGGGTTCCTGTTGCATGAAGTATTGTTTTCCATCCTTCGACTGTCAGTCTTTGAATTTCCTTTTGGGTTAGATGGGTTTCTTGTATTCAGCATATGATTAGATGTTGTTTCTTGATCCATTCTGCCAATCTGTATCTTTTAATAGGTGAGTTGAGGCCATTTACATTAATGATTATAACTGATATATATTGGTTTATTTTTGTTATGTTATCTTTTTGCTATTGGTTCTTTACCTTTCCCCTCTGTTTAGTTGTTTGCCTTGTTTAATGTTTTTTTTTCTGTTGATGTTCTTGAAGTCATAGTTATTTTTATGTCTGTCTAGAATATCTTTTGGTATTCTTTGCAGGGTTGGTTTCGTGGTCATGAAGTTCTTCAGCTGTTCTTTGTTGTGGAAGTATTTATTTCTCCATAAATTTTGAAGAACAGTTTTTCAGGGTACATCAATCTGGGTTGAAAGTAGTTATCCTTTAGGATTTGAAATATTTCACTGCGTGCTCTTCTTGATTGTTTGTGTTGGGAAGTCTGCTGTGATTCTGATGGGCTTTCCTTTATAGGTGATCTGTCTCTTTTCTCTAATAGCTTTTAATATTCTGTTGTTATGTTGAATTTCTGGAATGTTGATTATTATATGTGTGGGTGTAGATTTATTTTGGTTATGGCTAATGGGAGTTCTATATGCTTCACTTATCTTTATGTCAGTTTCCATTCCCATATTTCAGAAAATTTCAGTTACTATTTCTATAAATAGTCTTTTTATATAATTTGTGTTGTCAATTTCTTTTTCATTTATACCTATCAATATTATATTTTTTCTTTGCATCATCTTGCAACAGTTGAATTTTTATTTCCTGATTCCTTGTTTTTTTTAAAAGATCTTTTCTTTCCTATTCACTAGCTGCAATCTTGTCTCTGAGGTCTAAAAGTCTGTCTTCACTTTCATTGAGGTGGTTTTGCCAGCTTTTGATGGAATTTTTTATTTCCTGGATATCTCTTTGAATCTGTTTCATGCATTCTATTTCTTATATTGTTCATTCAAGATTTCCATGTTTTTGCAGTGCTCCTCAATTTTTTTAAACTATGTCTTTTTTAGATGTGTTCAGCATTTCTTTTATTCTGTTTATCATCTCTTCTTTTACCTGGAAGATTATTTTCGATCCGAGTTCCTTACAGCTTCATGGAGTTTTTCTTTGCTTCAGTTGCTAACATTTCAGAAGTTTCAGGTATATGGCTGACATTTTCTTCTATGTCCATGTCTCCTAGGCTTGTTTGCAATGGGCTGGAGGTTTAAGATTACATTTTGCTCTTTCATTTTGTCATTTTCCTGTATTCCCCTGGAGAAGCTGAATGCAAGGTCTCAGTTGCTTCCTGGGTTGAGGCTGTCAGTACTTCAGGGAGTTTCCCCAGTTGAGTGGAGATTGTTAGTCAGGCCTTACCTTACCAGGTCCCTAGTGGCACTCAAAGTCTCCTCAAATGTGAGGAGTATGCTGGGCAGGCCTTCAGCACACCTGACATGGTGCTGTGAAGCTTCTTGGCTGCTTTAATTCGCTGGGCAGCACTCTACCAGGTTCTGAGTGGTGCACCAAGGCTGAATAGCAGATGGAGTATGCTCTGCAGGCCTTCAACTCATGCTACATGGTACACCAAAGCTCCACAGATGCTTGGAGTTGTAGTGCAGTGCTCTACCCAGTTTGGAGTAAAATGTCAAGGTTGCATGGCTGGGTGGGGTTCACTGTGCAGGCCTTCAGCTCTCTCTACTAAGCACAGGTGGCTCCCTGGCCACTGGGGCTTGCTGAGTGGGGCCCAACCAGGCCCCAAGGGACCTACCTGAAGGTCGCTGGCTGACTGGACTCTGGGCGAGGTGTCAGGGTTGCCTGACTGAATGGGGTTTGCTGTGTGGGCTTCCAGCTCTTGCTTCTGAGGGCAGGTGGCTCCCCGGCCACTTAGGATTTTTGGGTGTGATTTCTTTTATCTTTTATTGAGAAATGAGTGTGGAAGTCTCTAGTTATAATTGTGAATATTTCTAGTTCAACTTCCATTCCTACATTTGAAGGATTTTGAAGCTTTATAGTTTGATATGTATACGTTAGAATTGCTAGAACTCCTCCATATGTTGACTCCTTTATCTTTATCACTATGTGATGCCATTACTTACCCCGGTAATGTTTCTTGCTTTCAAATTGACCCTGAATAACAAATACAGCTGCTTCAGCTTCTGTGTTTAACATTATACTTCTTTTCCTGTCCTTTTAACCAATCTATGCCTTAGCGTTTAAAGTGATTTTCTTGTAGATGGCATAAGGTATCCTTGCCTTTTAAAAAAATCTAATCTGAAATGTCTACTTTTTAATTGCATTGTTTAGCCTAATCACATTTAATATTGAGTGATATGTTTGGATTTAAATCTAGTTTTCTGCCATTTGTTTTCTATTGTATTCTCTTTTCTCTATCTCTCTTGCCTTTTTTGGATTATTTATTTTTATGATCCTACTTTTCCTTCATTATTGTCAAAACAGTGAAAGTGATATAGGATTTCAAAACAAGATAATAGGGAATCAACAAAGGGTAACAACAGTGCCTCTTGTTATCTTCAAAATTGCTTCCCATACCATCAGACCTTATAAAATCAAGCAAAATAGAGTAAAACCAATCAAAACAGAAGAGTGAATAAAACAAAACAATAAAACAGAACAAACCAGTGAGAACAATATTGGATTTCAAAAACAAGATAGAGTAAGTCCCCCATATTTACTATACTGCATATTATTATCCTCATATTGTTAATAGATGCTCAGAATA
>PVJX010046460.1:0-12255 GCA_004027295.1 Dolichotis patagonum | reverse complement strand
TACTCACCATAGGAAATTTGTACCTGTTCAAGATATATCTTGCTTCTTTTTTTTTTTTTTTTTTGGTCATTCTCCTCCCCTTCCTTCAAACACTCTTCCTCTTTTATTTACAAAAGTTTTGTTTCCATTTTTTCCTTCTAATCTCTTTATTTTTCTTTTCCCTTCCTTCCTTTCCACTTCTTCCTTGCTTGTCCCCTTTCTCACTTGAACATTTTCATTTTCTTCCCATTTCCCCATATCTATTATACATTTTGGTTCTTAGTTACACTTTAACTTTCCAACACCAGAGAAACAAAGCAATATTTAAAAATGTGTATCCAATTTCTTTCATTTAAGATTATGCTTTCAAAGTGCATCCATTTATCTAGAAATGTCTCAAGTTTAACCTTTATGGCAGAGTAGTACTCCATTATGTATAAAAACTCACATTTTCTTTATTCATTTGTTCACTGATGGGCAATCAGGCTGTTTCCAAAACTTAGCTTTTACAAGCTGTGCCATCATAAACATGGGGCTGAGTGTATTGCTGTGGTGTTATGCTTTTAATTCTTCTGGAAAAATACTAAAAAGGGAAAGAGCTGGGTCAAATGTGACCTGTAGTCCTAGGTTTTTTCAGAAACTCCACACTAATTTCCACAGTAGTTGCACCAGTCTAAACTCCTCAAAATATTGGAAAAATGTTCATTTTACCCCACAACCTCACCAGCATTTGTTAGTGGTTGATTGGTTGATAATACAGTTCTTTCTAAAATGAGGTGGGATTTTGGCATTGTTTAATTTTCATCCCTTGAATGACTAGTGATGTTAGATATTATTTCATCTTTTTATTTGCTGTTTGTGCTTCTTCACCTGAGCAGTATTTTTCCATTTCAGATGCTCAGTTTGGGGTTGGGTTTTTAAATTTGGAGGGGATATGATTTTTTGAATACTTTATATATTTATTTATTTATTCTTTATATATTATTTGTCTGAGGAACAGCTCGCAAAAGTTTTTCCCTACACAGTGGGTTTCTCCTCACTATGTTGGTGATTTCTTTTGTGGTCCAAAAGTTAGCCAATTTTTCCAGCACCATGTATTAAAGAGGATCTCTCTTCCAGTAAAGGTATTTGGCTCCTTTGTCAAAAATAAGGCCATATTGGAACTTAGGGTGCTGAGCAACTCAGCAAACAGCCTGCCGCCCTGGTAAGTGGCTTTTGTCTGGCAAGATGCAGCCACCCCAAGGCAAGAAGCAAGAAGTAACAGCATTTCCTGAGATCCTCACCATGTTTGAACTTAGGGCACTGAGCAAACCAGCAACCAGCCTGCTGCCTACTGGGGCGCGGGCTTAGAATCAAATATATCACCACAACCCACCCACCCCCCTGTTAGCAAGTGGGATCCAGGGATCTTGGCATCTCTTGGGAGCTTGAAGGTAAGTAATGCAGCAAGTGGGGGGAATTTCCTTCGACTATCTCTTTGAAGGCAGATATTTTTATTGCCATTTTGCTTTGTCCTGATTAATGGTGCTGCTCTATTCAACATTCTGTTTTGATAAGTTCTATAATACTGTGTTTTTCTTTTGATTTTGTTATACCTGATTGAAAGAACAACTATTGTGAAGATAATGAGGTATGCAATGGTGCCTATTACTGTTGCCCCGGTGACCTGCTGTGATATTCTGTACCAATTTCACTACACTGTCTCAATTGGCTCTATTCCATCCTGTTTTGTTGTATATTACTACCTCCAAGTTAATAAAAAATTAAATAAAAAAACAATACAACATGAGAAAACAAGGTAACAAATTACCTCCAAAAACTCTCAACTCCACCAAAGGAGATCCATGTGACACGGATGAGGAGACACTCAAAAACAAAACAACAGAATTATATAAGGTGATTAAAAAGGAAATAACAAAAACAAAACAGATCAATAAGATACTGACCAAGCAGAAACATGATATAACTAAACAGATAATGGACTTAAAAAGCAAAAGGAGGGAAAGAAAATGCTCTAAAGGATATAACTGCATGTATGTTTAAGTGTGTAGGATTGATAACCATATTACTAAGTTTTTTTGGATCATTGAACAGAACTGTTTGCAGCCTCACTGTTTGAATGTCCACTTTGTATGCCTTAATTTTGTAACATGAACAACTATTTCTAAGAAGACGATGTGTAATTTATCAACTAGTGATTTCTTACTTTTTTTTTTTGAAATTCTGTATTATTTCTACCCTTTTTTCTGTTTTGCTTTTTTTCTCTTTAAATAAAATTTAAAAAAAAATAAGGTGTGTGAGCAGGGTGCACTGGTGCATGCCTGTAATCCTAGCACTCAGGGGGAGGCTAAGGTAAGAGGATTCCCACAAATTTGAGGTCAGCCTGGGCTACATGAGTTGAAGGTCAGCCTGAACTACAAAGCAAGACTGTTTCAAAAACAAGCAAGCAAACAAATAATATAAAGTGACTGAGTATGTTTGGAGCTCTTTATGAACCTTCTAATCTGTTCCATTGATCCATGAGTCTGGTTTTTTGCTAGTACCATGTTGTTTTTATCACAGTAGCTCTACAGTATAATTTTAAGTCTGGGACTGTGGTGCCCCCCATCTTGCCTTTGTTACTCAGAATCAGTTTTGCTATTCTAGGTCTGTTCTGGTTCCAATGGATTTTTGGATTGTTTTCTCTAATTCTGTAAGATATGCTACTGGTATTTTGATCAGGATTGCATCATATCTATACAACAAGTTCTGAAGCATGGCCACTTTGACTATGTTGATTTTTCCTACTGAAGAACAGGGGATATCTTTCCATTTTCTGATATTCTCTTCAATCTCTTTTTTTCAGAGTACTATAGTTTTCAAAGTAAAGATCTCTTACTCCCTTATTGATTCCTAGGCATTTCAGTTGTTCAGATGCCATTTTGAAAGGTCTTGTTTCCCTAGTTTCTCACTCAGTGCGTTTGTTATTTGTGTATAGAAATGCTAGTGATTTTTGAGTGTTGACTCTATATCCAGCTATGCTACTGAATTTGGTTACTAAATCTTTAAGTCTTTTGGTGAAGCTTTTGTGATCTTTGATGTAGGTTATTATATCATCTGCAAATAATGATAATATAAGTTGCTCCTTTTCTATCCTTATTCCTTTTATTTCTTTCTCTTGTCTAACTACTCTGACTAATGTTTCCAGAACTATTGAATAAGAGTGGTGACAGTGGACATCCTTGTCTTCTTCCTGATTTTAGAGTAAAAGCTTTCAGTATTTGTCCATTTAGCATGACATTGGCTATTGGCTGTTGGTTCATAGATAGATTTTATCAGATTGATGTAAAAACCATCTATTCCAATTTTCTTTGTTTTTTCTTTCTTTTCTTTTTTTTAAATAAGGTTTTGCTGTATAGTGTAGGCTAGTCTTGAACTCACTTACATAGCCCAGGCTGGCCTCAAACTCATGGTGATTCTCCTGTCTCAGCCTCCTAAATGCTGGGATTATAGGCCTGAGCCACCATTTGTGGTTGTGTTCTAGTTTTCTGCAGGGATATTTTTAAATCAGTAGTGGGTGTTAGACTTTGTCAAAAGCTTCTTCTCCGACTATTGAGATGATCATGTATTTTTGTCCTTTGCTGTTAGTATACTGTATTACATTTATTGATTTGTATACATCGGACCAACCCTGAACTTCTAGGATTAACCCTACTTGGATATGGTGTATATTCTTCTTAGTGATTTGTTGCATTCTGTCTTCCAATATCTTATTGAGGGGTTTTGTGTCTATGTTCATTAGGGAGGTTGCCCTTTGGTTCTTTTTTGGGGTTGGATCCTTCTCTGGTTTTAGTGTCAGGGTAATGCTTGCTTCCAGAAATAAATTTAGAAGTATTATTTTCCTTTCTATTTCATTAAAGAGTTTGAGAAGTAGTGGCATTAGATATTCTTTAAATTTTTTGTAGAATTCAGCAGTGAATTCATCACGACCTGGGTTTTTCGTTATTGGTAGGTTCTCTTTCTAACTTCAGTTCAGTTTCACCTCACCCTAACACTGGAAGCTGCTAGATGGAGCCAGCCTGTAGCTGCTCTTGAGTTCCAAGCTCAGCTGGCCTCTCTTCATGATGGCTAGTGGCCAATCACCCTTTCCCCGGGGAGGGGTTCTGAACCTGAATAACTCACCAGCCACTGCAGTTTGATGCTTCCACTGCTGTATTCAAATAGTGCTTTTCTCCTTGGAGGCCTCTGCAGTCACCATAGTCATCAAGCATCTACCGGCTTGAGCTGCCTCTCCCATGCTATGAGTCAGGATTGAGAGAGAAGGCGACCCTCACCACTTCCTTCTTCTGCATTGAGGTCTCTTTCTCCCTCTCTCTTTCTCTCAATTTTGGTGTGAGACAGGGTCTCATTGTGTAGCTCAGGTTGGCCTTGAGTTCACTATGTAGCGCAGGCTGGCCCCAAACTCATAGCAATCCTCCTGCCTCAGTCTCCTGAGTGCTGAGATTATCGGTGTGCCTCTTTGCTCTCCCCTCAGGCTTCAATTCTTGTTTCAGATCCTTGCTGGATCCACTTCCCTCCTTCTATCCTTCACATTGCTATATTCTGGTGTCTGAACACCAAATCTCAGAGAGGCTGTTTCTTTCCTGTTCATCACTCCACAATCTTCTCAGATGTTCTCATATAGTTATATCTTGTATCTTTAGGGAACTCATAAATAATGGAGTTAATATATTATATCTCACTACAATGTTTTACACCTCATAAAAAAATTTCCGTTTTGTTGTTAGTAGTGTTTATAATTTTGTTGAGGAATAACTTACATAAACCATGAGAATAGTTGGCGCTTGAGAAATGTAGAGTTAAGGAACTTACCCCCTATATAATAATATATACACATAGCTTTTGACTTCTCAAAAAATAGTGAAAAAAAGTATGACCCATAACAGATCACTTTCTCCTGCTGTGCACAGTTTACTAGAGTGGGGATAAAGAGGGAAGGACTCCTCATGTGAAGATGACAACTGACATATGGGATTTTTTAAAAGCATATATTTAAAGAAATTTTTATTAGTGCATGTTTGTAATAAAGAATAGCAATGTTCCTTTTGCAGGACTGTTAAGTGCATATAACATATATTGATATTTTCCATCCCTTTACCCTATTTTCCTCCCTCTCCCATTACTCTTTTCACTCACATTTCTACACACTCTATATTTAACTCAGAAAGTTAAATATATGTTTTCTCTTGTATGAAAAACATAAAATAGTAAATAAATAGACAAACAGACCCTTGAAGATGGGGGAAGATGAGGCCAAGAAAGGAGAAAGGAAGTTAGGTTAAAGGGATTCTTTCTTTCTTTCTTTCTTTCTTTCTTTCTTTCTTTCTTTCTTTCTTTCTTCTTTCTTTAATTTTATTTAAAACAGAAAAAAAAACAGAAAAAAGGGTAGCAACAATACAGAATTCCAAAGGAAAAAAAGAAAAGAACAAAAAAAATCCACTAAGGAATCATTACTAAAGGGACTGTTTCTTGAAAATAACATAATTTTATTTTATCGTTTTTTTTAATTTTTATTGTTGTCTTTTTGAGACAGGGTCTCACTATGAAGTTCAGGGTGGGCTTAAGCTCTCTTTGTAACCCAGGCTGGTCTCCAACTTGATCCTCCTGCCTCAGCTTCCTGGGTGCTAGGATTACAGTCGTGAGCCACCATGCCTGATTTTTTAATTTTATTCTTTCTTCTGGCTGAAAAATATTCCATTATGAATATATACCACAATTTCTTTTCCTGTTCATCTGTTGGGAGGTATCTTGCCTATTTCCACAGTTTAGCTATTATAAACTGTTTCTTTAAAAACATGGTAATGCATGTTTTTAATTCTATAATATTTTTAATTCTATCAGAAATATACCTAGCAGAGGTATAGTGCTTTTATTTTTAGAGTTTTGAGGAATTTCCATACCAATTCCACATCAATTTTATTAATTGGCATGTCCACAAATAATGTGGGAGGGCTCTTTTTTCTGTGCTTCTTTGCCAGAACCTATTGCTTTATTTTGTGGTCCTGATGGTAATCATTCTGACCAGGGTAAGATGCAAACTATTTTGATATGCAGTTCCATAATGACCAAAGATGTTGAACATTTTTTTTCTGTGTTTACTGGCTGTTTGTATTTCTTTTGAGAAGTATCTCTTCAGTTCAACTGGTCATTTTTTGAGGAGGATCATTTCCTTGAATTTTTCATATATTCTAGATATTAGTCCTCTATCAGAACAATTGCTAGCAAAATTTTTTCTCCTGTCCTGTAAGTTGTCTTTTCATTCTGTTGCTTGTTTGCTTTGCTGTGTAAAAACTTTTTAATTTGATGCAATCCTATTTGTTGATTCCTCATATTATTTCTTGTTCTCTTGGAGTTCTAATTGGGAAATCTTTCCTGTGCGTCAAGAATTTCCTTGTGTTGTCTTTTGGTAGTTTCAAATTTTCTGTTTTTTTAAATCTATACTTTGATTGATTTTTAAAAATTTTTGTACAGAGTGAGGGATAAGTATCCAGTTTCAGTTAATAACTAGTTTTCCCAAAAACATTTGTTAAAGAGTCTCACTTTTCTCCACTGTATGTTTTTGCCCCTTTCTCAAAAATCAAGTAGATATGGGTGCATAGAGTTTTTTCTGTGTCTTTTGTCTACTGTTATATGTTTTTTTGCTAGACATATCTGTTTTTATTTTGCAAATACCAGGTTGCTTTTTGTTACCACAATTTTGTAATAGAATGGAATTGGTATTGCAATGACTCTAGCTTTGATCTTTCTGCTTGGATGGCTTTGGTTATTGTAGATCTTTTTTTTTTTTTTTGAGCCCATGTGAATTTAGGATTATGTTTTGTATTTCTTTTTTTTTTAAGGAGAATAACTTTACTGTGAAATATCCTCCATGGTATAGACAGCTAGTGAAACTGTATATTAGTCATATAGCAGGCAACATTCCTTACATACTTATATTACTAATACCATATATTTGTCAAATGTTCCCCCTGCTTTTCAGTTTTTAAATATATTTTCACACTATCTGCAAATTTATTTCAAAGAAGCATATAATTTCTCAAAATATTAGAAACTTTATATTTCCTTTTAATTATGTTAATTGATATATTATTCCAAATATTAATTCAGCTTCATTAGTGTCCAGACACTTAAACGTTAGATAATTATGTTTATTTCACTTAAATGATATCCTTAGTATATATTTCATATAGTTTAATTTTATTCTTTTTTAAAAATTTTAAAGAGAAAAAATAAAATTTCAAAGCACAACAATTAGGGGATAATAATGGTATATTCATTGCACACTGTCATCTTCAAATCAGTTACTCAGAGTACAAGATACCTGCGCTTAACTGTCTGAACAGTACTAGCACAAACATTTCTCTTCAGTGACCTTAGAGTGTATGTCATATTTCTGTAAATAATATTATTACCATTTTAATAGTGATTGCATTAAATATATAGATCATTTTTGGTAGTATTACCATTTTAAAGATACAAGTTCTGATTCAAAAATAAGAGATATTTTCCACCTTCTAATGTTCTCTTTGATTTCTTTCTTCAGAGTTCTGTAATTTTCACTATAAAGTTCTTTCATTGCCTTACTTAGGTTAATTCCTAGATATTTAATTGTTTTAAAGCTTTTTTTGAATGAAATTGCTTTTTTCACTATTTTCTTGGTGGTTTCATTGTTGGCGTTCAGGAATGCCAGTCAGTTTTGTTAATTAATTTTTTTTTTTTGTACCGGGGATCGAACCCATGACCTCATGCTTGCCAGGCAGGCGCTTAAACCACTGAGCTAAATCCCCAGCCCATGTATTAATTTTTTATCCTGCCACTTTGTTGGATTAGTTTATCATATATAAAAGTCTTCTACGGAAGTTTTTCAACTCTTTCATGTAAATAATCATCTCATTTGCAAGTAGTGGTAATTTGACTTCCTCTTTTTCTATTTGTATCCCTTACTTCTCTTACCAGATTGTTTTGGGTAAAGGTTGGATGCTATACTGAACTTCAATACTGAAAGTGGACACCCTTGTCTCCTTCTTGGCACAGCAGAAATGCTTTTGTTTTTCTCTATTCAATGTAACGTTGGCTGTGGGTTTATCACAGATGGCTTTTATCAGTTTGAGATAAAGTCCTAATATACATACTTCCATCAGTTTCTTTTTATCCTAAAGGATGTTGAGCTTTAATGAAGGCTTTTTCTGAATCTATTGGGATGACCATGTGATTTTTATCCTTGGTTCTATTTATGCAGTGTATTACATATCAATTTACCAATGTACTTTTGTTCTGGTGCAGTCTTAAAATGTTCCCCGAAAGTCTTATATTTTCACATGGGAGGTGACGGATCACGAAGACGCTATAGTCATCGATGGATTATTCTACTGGTGAGTTCATAGCTGAAGGGTAGGAAGTGAAACCTGCTGAATCAGGTCACTGGGGGTGTGACCTAGAAGGGTATATTTATGTTCCTGGATACTCTCGTCATACTCTTTTCTTCTTGGCTGCCAAGGAAAAGATTTCCTCTGCCATACCCTTCTCCCGTGCCATTTCTACCTTGAAGCCAGTCAGCTATGGGCTGAACTCTCTGAAATCATGAGCCAACATTTTAAACTTCTTATGATTTAAGTTTCAAGTATCCTATATTTTGTCCCAGCAGCGAGAAAGTAAGTTATACAACATTCCTGCATTCTTGGGATGAATGAAACTGGGTCATAGTGTGTGATCTGTGATTTTTTTTTTCAGTAAGTTACTGAATTCCCTTTGAAAGCATCTTACTTAGGATTTTAAATTCTATATTCATCTGTGACACTGTCCTGTAGTTTGTTTCCTTTGTTTATTTGTTTTATTTATTTTTTGTTGAGTATCAATTTTTGGTAACAGGGCAATGCTAGTTTCATCAAATGAACTAGGAAGCATTCTTTTTCTTTTGATTTCATAAAAAGTTTGAGAAGTTTTGACACTACTTCTTCTTTAATGATCTGGTAAGATTCAGTGTTAAATTGACTGGGTCCTGGGCTTTTCTGAGTCACAGATATTTTATTATTGCAATAATCACATTGCTTGTTATTTATATGTTTACTCTTTTTCTATTTTCTTGGTAAGGCTTTGGTGAGTCATATGTGTCTAGGAATTTATCCATTTGTTCAACTTACTGGAGTATGTGTTGTCGAAATAGTTTACAGTAATCCTCTGGGTTTCTGATGTGATTTGTCTCTTTTATTTGTCTCTAATATATTTTGTCTCTAATATTTTTTAATTTGAGCTTATCGCTATTTTGGTAAGTTTCACTAAGGGCTTCTCAATCTTGTTTATCTCTTTAAAGAACCAACGCTTGAGTCACTGATCCCTTGTAAATTTTTAGTTTTGATTTATTAACTTCCACTCTGATCTTTATAATTTCTTTTCTTCCACTATTTTTGTGAATGATTTGTTCTTACCTAAGACCTTGAGATATTTCATTTCTTATTTAGAATTTGTCTGTTTTTCTAATATAGACATTGATAGCTATAAACTTCCCTTCTAGAACTGCTTTCATGGTGTCCCACAGATGCTGATACATTTTGTTTCCATTATAATTTGAATCTAGAAATTTTTAAATTTCTCATCTGATTTCTCTACTGACACATTGATCATTCAAGAGTGAACTATTAAGTTTCCATGTGTAGATGTAACTTTTTTGGGGGGGTTGCTGTTGATTCTAGTTTTAGTCTCTTATGATTTGAATGCATGCGTTTATTTCAATTCTGTTTTATTTCTTAACACATGTTTTATGGCCTAAAAGATAGTCTATAGTAAAGAATGTTCCATGGATTACAGGAAAGACGGTATTCTGCTGTCATAGGATGAAATATTATAGATACTTGTTAAATTCATTTGATCTATTGTACAGTTTAACTGTGATGTTTCTTTGTTAATTTTTCTTTTGGTCTGATTAACCTATTTATAGGGGTGGGATACTGAAGTCCACCACTGAGATTGCTCTGGTGCATGTCTACTGTTTTATTTCAGTCTTTTAGTCTACATATGTCTTTGAAGACAAATGTGTCTCTTGCAGGCAATATATAGATAGCTCTTGTTTTGTGATTCCCATCTGCTAGTCTGTGTCTTTTAATTGGAAAGTTAAGATTTTATATTTATTAAAAGATATGAATTAATTTTATCATTTTGTTGTTTTCAGTGTTTGATATTTTTTCTGTTTTTCATTTACTTAACTACTTTCCCAGTGAAATTTACTTTTTCTTTGATTTTGCAGATGTAATCCAGATTGTTTCTGTTTAGGATTTAAGTAATGTTTTTTGCAACGTTGGGTTGGTGATCATGAATTTCTTTAGTTTATTCTTGCCATGGAAGCTCTTTGTTTCTCCTTTAATTTTAAAGGTTAATCTTCATGCAAGATATACTAATCTAGATTGTTAATTATTTTCTTTCAGAGCTTGAAGAACTTCATTCCAAGCCTACCTGGACTCACAGGTTTTTCTTAGACATCATTATACCTAGCAGATTAATAAAACTATGAGTTTGTTTCCAGATTACTGACACATAGGACACAAACTGAAGAGTTAAGATCCACCCCAGATATAGATGGTACCCCAAATAAACTTGTAGCCTGGACAGAATAAAATGCAAAAATAGAAGGAAGTCTTTTCTTTTTCCTTCTGAGGAGCTACTGTCTTCACCATTGCATTTGGTCTGTGATTCCTTCAGGTCCTAGACTGGATTCTCCAACCAATCAGCACACAAATAGCTGTTTTGCATTCCTCTACACTTGATTTTGCAGGAAGACATGATAAGCCTATCTATATATAATCCAATATATGCTCACATATATGGTTTAGTATTAAATCTGCTCCTCTAGTGAACCCTAATTAATACATCAGCTTACGTATCACTTCATCTTCAGCTCTCTCCCTACTAAGTTCAGGCAACCAAAGCTTAGATAACTGTCTGCATTTGATAATTTAAGGACTCCTCTATGTAGATGCATTTCATGACCCAGATGTTCTCTCAAAGTTCTTTTTGACTCTGTGCTTGTACTTACATTCATATGAATATTAAATCTTAAGATACTATGGCACATTTTAGCCTCAAATATTTTTCTTTGATATATAAAGTCCTAGTAGAATTGAGAGTATTTTAGAATAGAGACTTGAGTAGTTGACAAATATTTAAGAAATTTTGATCTAGAAAATTCCACTTAATATATATGTAGATATATATTCACTCAATAAATATCTATTGAGAATCCCTCACTCTTTATACATATGTATACAAAGACCAGAAACAAATATGTCCAAATTAAGGTAGAAAAAGAGAGTTGAGGAAAGTATTGAAGTGAGTTGCCATGTTAAAGCAATATTGTTTGCTAATTTGGGACACTTCATTGATTATCTCTTGATCTTATCTTGCTCTTTTGATTCATTATATGTAAAATTTCTTTTCTACTTCAGAACTTAATTTTTAAATTTTATTTTAAAGATAATAAAACCAAACAAAATAAAATAAAACCAATCAAAACAAAACAATGAAAGCAATACGGGACTTCAAAACAGGCAGCAGGAAATCAACAAAGACTACCATAATGCTTGTTGTTGTCTTCAAAACAACTGTCCATGCCATCAGACACATAACATAATAAAATCAATCAATATGAAACAATAAAAGTGGATAGGACTTCAAAACAAGATTATAGGAAATCAACAATGGCTACCAAAACATATCTTATTATCTTCAAAATGGCTTCCACATCATCAGACATAACAGAATCAAACAAAGTAAAACAGAATGAAACCAAACAAAACAAAGCAATGAAAACTATACAGGATTTCAAAACAAGATAATAGGAAATTAACAATGGCTACCACCTTACCTCTTTAGTCATTTGCTCCCCTTTCACTTTCACAGTATCTATTGTACATTATGGATGCCACTAACTCCTTCGGTTTTTTTACACTACAGAGACAACACAATGTTCACCTATGTAAGTCCATACCATTTCACTCATGAGCATCTATTTACCTACAAGAGTCCTTCTTTATAGCTGAGTAGCTTTCTACTGTATAAAAATACTGTATCTTTCTAACCCATTTTGTGGTTGATGGGCAAGCTACCCCTGCTTTTTTCTGGGTTCTTATTGTGTGGAGCACTATCTTCTCTTCTCTGATGTTCAGTCCATAGATTTTCTTTAGAGTCAAATGTGTTTCTTGTATACAGCATATTGATGGATCTTGTCTCTCAATCCACTCTGCCCAT
>PVJX010046459.1:0-12265 GCA_004027295.1 Dolichotis patagonum | reverse complement strand
ATGGAATTGTCTTGTATATAGCAGACTCTAAGAGTCCACTAAAAAATAAATCTCAAAATTAATAAAGGAATTAAACAAAGAAAGAAGATACAAACTTCATACACAAAAATAATAAACATAAATTGCATTTATCTTTAATAAGAATGAACAATCTGAAGAGAAAATTACAAAAGCAGTGCCATTTATAATAGCATAAAGATGGTTTTTAAATATAGAACATAGCATATAGGAAATAAAAGGCTAGTATAATGAAAACTACAAAACTTTACTGAAAATTAACAAAGACTATTGGGAAGACCTCCCATATTAACAGAACAGAAGAGTCAGTATTGTTAGGCTATCAGTAATACAAAAGTGTTGTAAAGAGTCAATGCAATCCCTACTAAAATCCCAATAGTACTTTTTGCAATGGTAGAATACACAACCCTAAAATTTACATGGAATCTCAAAAACAGATAGGGTGAAAAAACTGACAAAACATATATAAACTACTCACATTTCTTGATTTCTAAGCAGAACTCCAGTAACCAAAGCAGTGTGGTACCACCACAAAGGCAGATACAGATGGGAATGGAAGGCCCATAAGAAATATTTACAAACATTGCGGAATAATTTCCAATAATGATGCCAACACCACTGAATGGGAAATGAGTTCCTCTTCATAAATGGTGCTTTGAAATTGAATATCCATGTACAAAAGAATGAAACTGAACCCTTTCCTAAAACTGATATTACACATTAACTCATAATTGATCAATAACCTAAACATGAGAACAAAAACTATCAAATTACTAAAAACTATTAAAAGCTTTATGACACTGGAATTGACAATTATTTCTAGGATAGAACATCAAAGTTACAAGCTATAAAAAAGACAGTTGAACCCCATGAAATTAAAAAATTCTGTGTAGCCTTCTGAACAGGACATTTTAAAATTATATGTCTAATAGATATACATAGAAATCAGATTATATAGAAATCTCCCTCAACCCTAGAATGGCAATAAATAATCTGATTGAAAATAAGCAAGGGGTTGAATGAAGTTTCTTGAAAAAATACATACAATTATTCAATATGCACACAATGAAATGTTCATCATAGCTACTTGGGAAAAGGTAACTAAAAGCAAATAGAAGGTGCAATCTCATAACCCCTAGGATGGCTACTATAAAAATCTATTCTCTCTGAGTTGAAATTTTAAATGAAACTTCAATATAGGCCAACATACCTTATAAAAAACATTGATATGGGATTGGCTAGGTATGTGACTCCTGCATTCCTGACCAAAAGACTTTGTGATAAGATATGCGTTTATTGCTTTAAGTTCATTGCTTTTCAGTAGGATTTTAAAACAGTACCACAGATGCAATTAAAATACTTATATTAGAAAATAGAAAAAGACTCATATCAATTGCATGTGTATCCACTTTTGAAAATGTGAAACAATGAAAATTAAATTTTGAAAAGCAGAAGAAATTATATTAAGAAAAAGCGTAAGTTAGTAATAGTATAGTCAAAGATAATAAAGAAAAACTGATAGAAACAAAAATTTGTTTCTGGGATCAATACAATTGAGAAGCAATTTTTTTTACAATCTAAGAAAAGCTCCAGATATGATTGCTGAATTCTAAAAGACTTTCAGAGTGATTTTAACATCAATACTCCTCCAACTCTGTAATGATATTAAAGGGAAGGAGTGCTTCTAAACTCATTTCTGGAAGCTAGAATCACACTGATCCTGAAACCAGACAAAGACAAACTAATAAAGAAAGCAACCAGTCAATCTTCTTAATGAATATAGATGTAAAAAGAAGTATTGTCAAATGGAATGTAGCGTATTATTAAAAGTACAAATCATCATGACCAAGTAGATTTCATCCCAGGGATGCAAGGATGGTTCAACCTATACAAATCATACATGTATTACACCACATAAACAGAAGTAAAGACAAGCCCACATTGATCATCTCAATAGATGCAAAAAAAATCTTTTAACAATAGCCAATCCCCATCCATGATAAATAAAAAACCTCTGAAGACAGTAGGGATCAAAGGACCTTATCTCAAACAAATGAATAACAAACACAATAAATGAAGAGAGACAGAAATGTTTTTCTCTAAAACCAGGTACAAGAATGTCCACTATCTCCACTTCTGTGCAATGCAATTCTCAAGGCATTCATCAGAGCGATCAGGCAGGAGATACAGATAAAAGGAATGACATCTGCTTCATAGAAGAATAAAAACTTCCACAAAAGAGTACTAGAATTAATAACTAAATACTGCAATGTGGCAGGATACAAAATTAACATACAAAAATCATCCCTACACAGAATAGAAGATGCAGAAAACCTCCCCACATATATTCAGCCACCTGAACTTTGACAAAGGACTCAAAAGCAGGCTTGAGGAAACATACCAAAAACATACCTCTTAAGAAAATCGTGCTGGAAGATCTAGATATTCACATGCAGAAAGTTGAAGCTAGGCTCATATCTCTCACCATGTAATTTCTGAACAGACTCCAGTTGCATAATAAATAGTATAAGGTGCCAACAAATGGGGCTGTATCAGATTAAAAGATTTTGTGAGGTCAAGGAAACAAGCAACGGAGTGAATATACAACATACAGAATGAAAAAATAAAAGTTACCTGCTGCCCTTCTCATTGAGGGCTACTATCTAGAATGTACAAAGAATTTAAAAAAATTGTGGTCGCAAAATTAAAGACCCAATTAAAAAATTGTTAACTGAAATGAGCAGACACTTCTCAGAAGGAGAAATATAAATAAACAACAATTACATTTAAAAATTCAACACCTCTATTAGAGAATGCAAAATTAAACAATACTGAGATTTCATCTTACTCTAGAAACAATGGTAATCATCAAGTACAAATAATAACAAATGCTAGGGAGGCTGCAATGAAAAAGGAACACCTTTATGTTGCTGGTGGGAATGTAAACTAGTACAACTATTATTGGATTCAGCCTAGAGATTCCTCAAAAGACAAAATATAAATTCCATTTAGTTCAAACACTCACCTATTGGGCATCTTCCCCCAAAAGTTAAAAACATCGCATCACAGCAACATATGAATGTCAATATTTATAACAGCATAACATGTAATAGCTAAATGTTGGAGGAAGCTTATATGTCCATCAACAAAGGAATGGGTAAAGTAAATGTGGTATCTCAACATAATACAATATTACTCTGCTATAAAGAAGGATATATTTATAGGAAAATGGATGCTTATTAAAAGATAATATTAAGTGAGATAAATCAGACACATAAACTTAAATACCATATGGTTTCTCTTATATGAGAATCCAAAGTATAAATAAGCTAAATAGCAAAATAAAAGAGAATAGAAAACAAGAAGATAGATCATCTGCAAATGAGAAGGCGGCCAATAGATATAAGGGTTTTTTGGGGGGAGAGCATAACAGGTGAGGAAGGGAACATAATAATTAAAATGTGTCATACATAAGTACTAACCACCTACAATAAATGTAATCATTGTATGATGTAATCATGAACTTAAAAAAACAAAGAAAAGAAAATGGCAGAAGAGGATCTGGAAAAAGAGGAATGAGGAGGGACACAGAGGGGCAAGAGAATAAAAATTATCAAGATATGTTAGACCCTAAGACAAAATAAACATTGTATATTACAAATATATAGTATATTTTTAAAAAAGTAACATAAAATGACCAGAATGAAACAAAAAGTTTGCCTAACTCAAGAACAATAGTTTTATCTCTCTGCTTAACTCTAAGAATTAGACTTAACTCTAAGAATTCCATAATTTTAGATTTTATATATCAGTTTATGATCTATTTTCAATTAATTTTTATGTAAAGTCTAAGAAAGAGGTCAAATTTTATTCTTTACATGTTGATGTCCACTTGCCTCAGAACAAAGTTAACCCTCACTAACTTTCTAAATACATTTCTAAAGTAGGAAAATGTTTTCTCCTCTTTTGATTTGTAAATTTGTTAAGGATCAGTATTAAATGTTTAAAAGAATTTAAATGTATGGGATAACGTATCCTTGAAATTACCTATCCCTCATGTTTCTTTTACAGGGAGTTCAAAATTATTAACCCAAACACCTTACATATATTAGATATTTTTATTTTATATCTTTCATTTAATTTTTCTAGTTTATGTCTTTCTAGAAGCCTTCCCCTTCATTTGTGCTAATTTGTTGACATATTCTCTGAGAAGTTTATTATACAATGATACCCTGAGTCATGAACAGTTCTGCTTGCAAACAATTTGGTTCTCCAAAAGTTTCAAAAAAATTTTGCTTCTGTTCACAAATGCCATATCAGTGACAAGCAGGACCATGGTCATCTTCCCCACACAAACATGAACATGGCAAAATTCATGAACCGACATAGCACTATAAATCCATATCTATTTCTGTGGGGTTTGTAGTGAGCTCCACATACTCATTTATCTCCCTAATGTATTGTTTCTCTCTCTCTTGTTCACTTGCTCAAATTTATCTTTCTAAAGATTTGTGGTTTTTTTTTTTACCTCAAAGAGCAAACTCAACTGAATTTCAGTATTATTTCTATATTCTCTGTCTCATGTATCAGAAGTCTAATGTATTTTTCCATATGCTTTGTGTTTAGTTTTCTCTTTTTTTATTTTAGAGGGAAGTTTTAGTTATTGACTTAAGAGCCCTCTTAATTAATATAGGTATATACAAATATGAATTTCTTTCTGAGTACTGGTTTAGCTGTATTCATACATTTTGGTATCAATATGTATCAATTTTATGTATTTCAAAGCATTTTTTAACTTCTTTTTATCTTTTTACTTTGATATTTTATTTATGAGTATAGCCTGTAATCACAGTGTTTATGCATCCCTCAAATTTCTTCCCAGCTTTAATTTCAGTTTCACTCTACTGTGGTTACTGAACATACTTCATGTGATTTTTCTCCTTTTCAATTTTAACAGTATTTCTGCTACAGCATAGAATATGCTCTATCCTGAAGCATATCCATATATACTTGAGAAGAATGTCAATATTCAGCTATTGAGGGGATATCTCCACAGATATCTATTGTTATGGTTTGTGTCTAGAAGGCCCCCGAAGTCTCATGCAGTCTTAAAGGCAGGTGAATCTAGTGTTTGTGATTGGTTCATTGTCCTGCACTGGGATTGGCAGTGTGAGTGCAGTACCCACCCAGGGGAAGAGCCAGAATACAATATAAGGGAGGGAAGAATGTGTGTTTTCTCCTCTTTTGCCTTGTTTGCTCTTGCTGTTTGTGGCCTCCATGAACAGCCGACACTCAGGCATACCACCCTGGCTTGGAGTCAGCTGAGTATGGACTGAAACCTCCAAAAACTGTAAGAAATAAACCTTTCCTTCCTTCATGTTTGGGTGTCAGGTTCTGTTCAGCAGCAAAAGAAATGTAACCAAGATATCTGTCAAGTCTAACTTTTTATAATGTTGTTTAAGTCTTATATTTTCTATTCATTAAATAAAATAGGATTAGTCATTATTAAAACTGTGATATTGAAATCATCAACTACTATCCTTTAATTCAGTATTTCTTATTTCATTTCTGTCAGGTTTTGCTTCATGCATTTTGGAGCTCTGTTGTTACATGCACATATTTTTATCTTCCTGATAATCAATCACTTTAGAATTATAGAATTAATCTCTTTGACTCAAGTAACAATATTTCTTTGACTCAAGTAACAATATTTCATGTTTAATTTGTTCAATATTAGTATGAGTGTTATAGCTCCTGTTTGATAATTGTTTGCATGGCACTTACTTGTCAAACTTTCTTTTCAATCTGTTTATGCCTTGCATCTAAGGAGTGTTTCTTATGGATAGCACATAGCTGTATTATTTATTAAAGTCCATTTTGCTATTTTTTGATTGCACACTGTAGGTAATTTGCCTTTGTTTAATTAGTGATGTGTAAGATTTATATCTCCAGTGTTGAAATTTGTTTCTTAATTTCTTATGTCTCTGCTCCTGCATTACAACTTTCTTTTGTACTAACAATTTCTACTGTATCATTTAATTTCATTATTGTTTCTTTGCTGTTGTCACTGTTATTAGTATTTTTTCTTTCTTTCTTTCTAACCAGGGCTTAAAAATGTTATTATTTTATTAGTTTGCAATCTACACGCTACCAAAGAAGAAACAATTTATTTTCAACCTTTTACACTTTGGTTTTCTATAGTTATACTCTTTAACTGCAGTTTTATTTTTCTCACAAATTCATATGTATTCATTGACTAAAAAAGAAAGTCTCTCATGTTTTGAGAATCCTTAAAATCTGGCAGTTCAAAAGAGAAAATTGCATCTTTTGTGTGTGTGTGTGTGTGTGTGTGTGTGCACAAAACGGGCATAATGACAATAGAGACATTCCAACTAATTTCCAAACCTCCATTTTGTTTTCCTTTGCTTTCTTCTCCAAGTTTTCCTAAAATATGCTTTGGTAAAAGTAGTTTCCACCCAGTAATAAAGGGAATGGATGCTTCTGGGGAGATAACATCAGCCCCATTTACTTCTATGTGGACCTGTGTTTGTCCTAGTTGGTTTGTACAAAATATCTTGACTATATACATTGTTTCATCAAATCTACAAATGTGGTTTTTACTAATTGTAAAGCTTGCTACATTGTGTCAATTTCAGAAGCTTAGTACTTTAACTCAGGAGAGAACCAGGATCTTTACTTTGGAAACATCCTTAGCCTGTGAAAGAGGAGGACAATGAGATGGTGTGAGTGTTCCCCACACTGGGGTTTTGTGGTAGTAGCTTGCTTACAATATAAAGAAGAGGCTTGCTCTGACTCTTGTTCTTGCTGCTTTTCGTGTCTTCTGGCTCCTTGCACTTTTGCCCCAGCACCACGCCACCCTGCCTTGGAACCAGTCAATTATGGACTGAAACCGCCACAAACTGTGACCTAAATAAGCTTTTCTTCATTAATTTGGGTTGTCAGGTATTTTGGCTCAGTAACCCAGAGAAAAGTATCTAAGACAAAATTTGGTACCAGAGGAGTGTGGTCATTGCTGTGACCATACTTGATGATGTGATTCAAGAAACTTTGGGGGTGGGTTGTGGGAAGAGATTGTAAACATTCAGCAATATCATCTGAAAGAGAAGAGTTAGAACACCTTCGGCTGTTCTGGACAGTCAAGGCACAGAAGAACAAAAGGCTGATATAAGTCCCGCTGGTAAAGATCAGGCTTGCGAGGTTTCTGTTGGACTGCATTGGTTGCTGGACTACAGATGTGTGTTATGGCTTAGCAGAAAGTTTGTCTGAATTTTGTTCCTGTCAAGAGACTTTGCCTGAGACTGAGATTAAGGGCAGCAAACTAATTAATCTGGTAAAAGAAATTTCAAAGCAGTCAAATGTTAAGGTTATGGCATGGCTATTGTTGGGTGCATTTAGCCAGATCTTATGTTGAGAATCAAGAGCAGAGAGCACAACAGGAAGATTTAAAATGTTGTAAATTTGGCCAGAAAGGAAGATCCAGTAAAGCTGTAGTCTACATAGAACTGAGATCTCTACTGTTAAGAAGGAACAGAATATAAAAGATAGCCTGAGGCATCACAAGAAACAGCAAGACTCTGCTGTTTGCAGCATAAAAACTAAAGTAAGACTTAGATTCGACTAGAAGGCGTGGATTTCTGTGTCTGAGAATGGCGGTACTTATCCAGACTGGTTTTGGCCAGCACCAGGTTCTAAGATGGCAGCAGCATAGAGAATTTGTTCCTCACAATTGGGCTTAGCATGTCCAGGGATCCAGGCACTTGACCCCAACAGCCAAGAGAGAGGGAATACTGACTACTGCTCCAGCTGGAAGCATGCTTTGGCATCATCCATTTGGTGCTTGTTGTAGCTTGGCAAAAATATCACCATCTTGTGCCCTGTGTTTGACCCAGAAGAGTGATAAATTGCTCAGAGTACAAGTCCCATGAGAAAAGCTGAATGAGTTGCACCCACAAGAGAAAAAAAATTAACCTGTTCAACAAAGAAGGATACAGGTGTCAACCAAAATTAATGTAAGATTGTAGCTAAACTGTTTCCAACAGGATGTCTTACTTTGTGTTTTTCTGCTTTCAATGCCCTGTAACCCTCCAGTTAGGGACCACTTGGTTTGACTCTGAAATGGGTCTAGGTGAGTGGTTGCTGAGCTCAGCTAATAAAATCCCAAAATTACAAACTTGGCTGCTTGGATTGCTATATAGGTTACGAATCCACTTCAGTGCTGATTTTAGGGGCATGTAGATTGCAAGAGTTATGGAGTTAAAAAGGCTTCCATCTCAGTTTCTGAAGGCCTAGGAAACCCAGGTGTGCCCCTGAAAGGGCAGTATGTGAGGCTCTTGAGTGTGAAGCCAAAGATGCAGTAGAGAACCCAGGAGTTTGGAAAAGCCAGGAATGTGGATCATTTAAAGAAACCCATAAGAAGGGAGTAAAACTAGCCCAAGACAGAAGCCTGGGGATCTACAGTAACCAGAGGTGCTATAAAGATGGAATCATTCAAACCCTTTGGAGATCACCATCTACTGCAGATTGCTTCAGACACTGGAAGAGAAATTATAGCACTTAATGTTTTCACTGCTGAATTTAGGACTTTCTTTTTTCCTAATCTTTTGTATCTCCCTCTTTGTAACTTTTGAGTGAAAATGTGTATCTTGTGCCACTGTATGTTGGAATTATTTAACTTTGTTTTAATTTGGACATGGAATTGCAGCTAAGAGTTTGGCCTAAATCTCAGAGGAGATTTGGGACTTGGACTTTTCAGCAATGCCAAAATGGCTAGGAATTTGGAGACTCTTAACAGAAGGACTACATGCTTTTTGCATAAAAGAATGTACATGAATCTTTGAGGGGGAGGCCAGGGACAAAATATAATATTGATAGACAATACTGGTTCTTAAGGATTGTTAAACCTATATTATAGTGTTCAAGTTGTGAAATGTTAAGAATAACCATGTCTTTATATCTGGACCCCAGATAAACATATACAGGTGCAAATAAATAAATAACATTTAAATAAATGTGTCTGGTTGCCAAATTGACAAGGGGTGGATTATAATGGTTGATACATTTGTGTCAACTTGAGAAATTTAGAAGTTTAACTAAGTAACAACAGGGAGTCAAGGTCCTTACTTTGCAAACATCCTCAGCCTTTGCAAGAGGAAGGCACAGAAGTGGTGTGAGTGCTATGCCCTCTGCAACCCCGGGTGTGGAGGAGGGCACAGTGGCCTGCTTGCAATGTAAGGGAGAGAAGAGGCTTATTCTCCTTTGCTTTTGTTGATTTGTGCCTTCTTGATCTGTTGGCCCTGTACTATGCCACCACGGCTTGGCACAAGCCCATTATGGATTGACACCTCCACAAACTGAGCTAAATAAACTTTTCCTTCCTTAATTTTGGGTGTTGGGTATTTTGTCTCAGCAATGAGAGAAAAGCAATCAAGACATTAATTAATTTCTTGCTTTGCTCTCAAGTATGTGAAGATTTTAGATATTTTAAAAATATTTCTGTTTTCTTTCTCTCATTTTCAGACTTTTAGTGTGCATTTTTTTTGTAACAATGATAATTTCATAGATTTCAGAGACGATTTATACTTTTTAAATTGTTTCTTCCACTGTTGCATAGTTTGGACAATGTTATCTGATCTTGCTTAATATTTGTTACATCTTTTTGCCAGTTCAAGCCCACAGCCATTGATTATCTCTAAATTTTCATTTTAATTTATTTTATGATTAAAATATTTTATTTAATTTAATTTTATTTCATTTTTATTTTTATGTTTTAGTACCAGGTATCAAACTCTTGACCTTGCAATTTTCCAGGCAGGTGCTTATGCCACTGAGCTAAATCCCCAGCCCTTTGATTTTTATTTTTATAATTTCTATCATTCTATTAATATCTCTTTTTATTGATATACTCTGTTTCTTTTCTCTTTATCTGTTCTTTATAGATATTTTCATTGCATTTACCATGGAGCTTATGTGAAGCAATTTATAGCTATAGAAGTCTATTTTTAATTAACTTTGTATAATTTAGATTTCTGAAGCTTATATTATCATAAGGAATTTGCACCTGTATATGTTTTATTCTTTTTTCTCAATCTTCTTCCCTCCTTTCAATCCATTGTACCTTCAACCCATTCTCCCTTCCCTACTTACAGAGCTTTTCTTCCATTTTATTCTCTCTTTAAAGAATGTTTTCCTTTCCCCTGCCTTCTTTTCCTCCTTCTCCTCCCATAGTTCCTCTTTCATCTTGAACAGTTTCTTCTTATTTCACAATATTTATTGTGCACTTTGGTCCTTATTTACTGCTTCAGTTTCTCACACCAGGGAAACAATGCAATGTTTACACATGGGTGTCTGATTTATTTCAGTTAGGTGTGTGGTCTCAAGGTGCATCCACTTCTGTAGAAATGTCTCAAGTTTATCCTTCCTTATGACTGACTAGTACTGTATTGTATTAATAAAAACCCTCTTATCTTATTTACCCATTCGTATTTTGCTAGGCATTTGGGTAGTTTTTAAGATGTATGTGTTACACGCTGTGCTGTTATAATCATTGACATGCATACATCAATGTGGCATGATGTTTTTAATTCTTCTGGGAAGATACCCAGAAGAAGAATACCTGGGTCAAATGAGACCTCTAATCCTAGTTTTCTGAGGAGTCTCCACCCTGATTTCCAAAGTGGTTGCACTAGTTTACTCTCCTATCAACAATGGAGGAGCATTTTTTTTTCTACCACAGCCCTGCCAGCATTTGTTATTGGCTGATTTCTTAGTGATGGTCATTCTTTATGAAGTGAGATGGAATCTCAAGATTGTTTTAACTTGCATCTCTTGAGAGATCATGATATTGAACATTTTCATCATATATTTATTTTCTGCTTAGATTTCTCCCTCTGAAAAATGTGCATTCATCTCAAATCCCTATTTTTGGATTGGTTCTTTAAATTTAGGGAGTCTGATTTGTTTCAATTCTTCATATGTTCTAGATAAAAGTCCTTTGTCCGAGGGACAACTGACTAAAATATTTTTCTACTTTATAGATGGTCTATGTATTGTCCTTGCACTCTTTTAAGTATTTAATTTGCTGTATAAAAGCTTTTTAATATGATGAGTTTCCAACTGTTGATCCATTGTATTATTTCCAGTGCCATCAAGGTTTTGTTCAAGCAATTTCTTACCTATACTAATGTATTTCAAGAGTTCTATCTATTGTCTCCAGGAAGTTTAATGATTCTGTTTTAATATTAAATCTTCAGTCCATTTTGACTTTAGATAATACATGGTGTTAGAAATTGGCCTAGTTTTAGTCTTTGGCTTATGGAAAGTCAGTTTTTCCAGTACCATTTTTTAAAGAGGCTATACCTTTCTTGCAAGGAACTTATTTAATCCTTTTGTCAAAGATAAGGTGGATGAGTGTGCTTGAAGTTGTTTCTGAATCTTCTAATCTGTTCTCTTGATCTTCAGGTCAGGTATTTTTTCAGTACCTTTCTGTCTTTATCATAGCAGCTTTGTAGTATAATTTCAAGTTAGGGATTGTGAGGTCCTCTGACTTGCCTTTGATGCTTAGAATTGCTATTGCTACTCTAAGTCTCTTTTGGTGCCAAATGAACTGTAGGAAATATTTTCTCTAGTTCTGTGAGGTATGTTAATGATATTTTGATGGGGACTGCATCAAATATGTTTAACAGTTTAGGAGTATGCCCCTTCGTGTTTTGTTGGTTCTTCCTATCCATGAGCAAGGGAAATATTCCCAATTTTTGATATTCTGTTCAATTTTCTTTTTCTTAAGAGCACTGTACTTTTTCAGTGTATAGATATTTTTTCCTTGTTAAATTGAATCCTAAATATTTAATTTTTGAAAGATATTATGAAGATATAGTATCCCTAATTTCTTTCTCATTGAGCTTGTTGTTTATGTACAGGATTGATACTCACTTTTGAGAGTTGACTTTGTATCCAGAAAAGTACTGAATTTGATTATTAAACATACAGGCCTTTTGGTGGAGTATTGGGGTCTTCTATATAGAGTGTCGTGTCATCTGAAAATAATGATCATTTAACTTATTCCTTTCTTATCCTTATTCCTTTTATTTCTTTTTCTTGTCTAATTGCTCTGGCTAATATTTCTAGGACTATATTTAATAGCAATGGTGGTAATGAGCATGCCTGTCCTGTTTCTTCTTTTAGGGTGAAAGATTTCAGTTTTTGTTCAGTTAGTATGATGCTGGATCTT
>PVJX010046458.1:0-12283 GCA_004027295.1 Dolichotis patagonum | reverse complement strand
CCTCGTCCTGCTCAGATCAATTCCATACTAGGTTGTTTCATGTGAATTCCCTATATGTGACAATCTGGACAACTATTTGGAAGAAAACAAGAGTCAATATGATAGAGAGTGAATATCTCCAATTGGCTAGCTTTGAAATTTATGTCTTACATTGCTTTCATGTGATCCGCTTTGCTCTGTTTTGTTGTGTTTAATTTTACCCTATTGATATAATTGCATGTATATTTGAGTGGGTAAGATAGATGACCATATTGTTGTTTTAGTCAGATCATGGAGCGGAGCTGTTGGCAGTCTCACTGTTTGAATGTCTACTTTACATGTTTTAACTTTGTAATTTGAACAACTATTTCAAAGAAGTCAGTATGTAATTAGTCAAGTAATAATTTCTTAGGTTTTATTGCTGTTGTACTCCTCCTTTTTTCCTTGAAATGCTGTATTGTCGCTACCCTTTATTCTGTTTTGTTTTTTTTCCTCTTTAAATTAAAAAAAAATAAATTCTACAAACACCTTCAAAGACACACAGAGATACAATATTTTATCAGCTATCTAGGCTTGTTTTAACCCAGTAAGATTGGTACATATAATGAATGCCATATATATATATATATATATATATATATATATATATATATATATATATATAAATTCACCTGTCACTTCTCTAATTCATTTCCTTCCTTTCTCAGTTTCTCTTATTCCTCTCTTATTCTCCTTTCTAATACAGTAAGTTTTATACTTCTAGAATCCATCTCTGAACACATATTTGGTTAAATCACTGCTAACTCAACTATTTGAAATCATTCTCTTTTGCTCTCCAAATAAAACAACAACATCTTAGAGTCATCATCTAAAATATGCTGTATTGGTGATTTTTTTCTGCTGCATGCTCCAGGCTGTCTGGAATGTAGTATTTCTTATTGACATTCCATGATTTTTTTTCAGTAAATTTAAATTTAAATTTAAATTTAGAGGTGCTATATGGCCTTAATCACTAAGGATTCAAATCATAGCTACTACTTAACATCTATAGCATCTGTGGAACAAGAATACCTTCTTAGTGAAAACTGTCTTATCACTTATGATCAAATATGTTTCTTTTGAATTTCTATGTATTAGTTATATTTCACATCACAATTTACCAGTAAATTAGTGGCTTAAAATAGCACATATATTTTCTTACAGTTTTTGTAGGTAAAGGAATTCAACCCATCGGGATCTTCTGCGAAGGGATTTATAAGTCAACCATCAAAAAGTCAGCCTAGCTGGCTTTTCCTCTGAAGGCTCAACTGAACAGAAATCTGCTTACATGCTTTGTTAGATTATGGGAAGGATTTATTTTCTGGAAGCTATGGAATTTATGGCTCCTTGCTTCTTCAGTGCCAGTAGTGGGGCCCAAGGACTTCAGCAAGATGGGCTCTCTGCTCTTGTAATTGTGTCTCTGTCATCAGACACCTTTGCCACTGCCCATTGGCAAGAATCAAACCACAGATCTTGCCCACACACTGGAGAAAGGAATTATATAAGGGTATAAGCACTTTAAAAATCACAGGGCCTCTTTAGAAGTTTGTCTAAGACAGTCTAAACTATTTTCTCTTTCTCTTGTGGTATATATTTTGTTTCTCTTATCTTTAAATTATATCGTTATTATCTTTCTAAATTCATGGATTCAATGACTGTTCATTTTTTGCTCTACTGTGCTGGCACAAGGTGCCAGGTGTATTTGGGTTAAATAATTTATGAATTGTACTGAGTATTGATGCTTATATACTTCTTCAGTACCCATGTGTTATTATGTCACAGATGATAAGGTTTTTAAAAAGAGCAGAATATAAATTATTTTGTATTCTACTTAATTAGACAAATCAAAATTTAGCAACATTCTAAGTACTTAAATTTTATGATTACTACAATCCTGCCCTCAGGATGGTGTCAGTGAGGTGAGTTACATGAAAGAAGCCTAGACATACTTGACTTTCTAGGAATCTCATGCTTTTGATATCTGGGCATCTCATTTTTCTTAGTTATATTTCTTAGATTTACTTGAAACATTAGCTGTTGCAGAAAGCTGACAATCTCTGATCAGAGCACTGGGAGAAGTGTCTGGGAGGACAATAAGAAAGAAGACAATCCAGTGTTTTGTGAAAGGATTGCCCAAAGGGTTTTCATGGGACCCTAATAATCTGATATCTTGAAGATATCATAATGTGTCCAAAAGTCTATTGTCCAAGGAACTTAAATGACATTAAGGAGATTCTCTTACAAGTCCCTCTTCAGACTTCTAAATATGCTAATAAGTCTTATATGCACCTAAGAGAAAGAATTAAGGTGAAACTTCTGTAAAATTAAATTATTGAGGAATGTGTATGTGTATGAAAGACAGACAGAGAGAGAGAGAGAGAGAGAGAGAGAGAGGGAGGGAGGGAGGGAGAGAGGGAGGAAGAAAGGAAGAATTTTTGGATTGTTTAAAAGAATAAGTTAACACCATAAATCCTACATTAACTACTACATTGTTTGAGAGAATAAAACATTGGTCATTGCTGTGTGTGTGTGTGTGTGTGTGTGTGTAGTTAGGAACACATGTGTGCCTTAAAGTTGTATAAGATCCATTTTAATCATCCATGTTTACATCTTAAATTTGGATAACTTGAGCCAGCTTGCTCCTATACTAACTCAAGTCAGCTTGTTCATTCTCTAAGGGTATGATCCATGGTGACAGTAGCAATTTGATCAGGTTTCTTGTAAGTCATTTGAAAAAGTAGTGAAAGTATCAAAATACACATTTTGTTTTTACCAGTAACCAAATAGGTCTTATCCACATGTACCTATGGACTTATACTCTAAATATGTTTCAACACATTTAAGCTTACAGAATATTTCTTCTGTAAGTTGTCATCATAAAGTAGAATTCCTGCCACTCTGTTTGCTGGAAAGAGCATACAGCTTTCCTGTAATAGTCAAAGGTTTGCTTTACTAAGTCTACACACTGGAGTATTATATGCTTGAGATAGACTGTTAGAAAAAACCCAAGCAACTATATTTTGTAAAATGTTTAGAGAATTGTGTTTTTTCTCTTAGAGGAATGAGATGTATTTATCATGAGAGGTTGAATTTGTTCAATCACCTTTTGAAAACTGACTGAGTATAATTTTACTTATTGAATTATAACTAACAAACTGACATATGAGATTTGAAGATTCATTTAGAGTTTATTTGAAAGCTTTCCTCTTAGCATAAGTCAATGTAAGTATATACTAAATGTGTTTTAAAAAATAATTTCAGAAAACACAAAACACCATCCCAAAGATAATGATGAAATTTTGAATCTAAGTAAAGGGAATGATGGTGACATATGTAACAGAAATGTTGAAATAAGGCAGGAATGTGTGGCTTGGATAAAGTTGGAAAGGCAAGATAGTATAGTTTTAGAACTCTTGAACTTGAAAGTAAATTGGACATGAAAGTTAAAATACTCTGAAGTCACAGCTATGGGAACTAAATCTCTCCAAAGAAGTTAGAGGAAAATGAGAAATGTATGTCTATTATAGTCAATCCTAGAAATATATCAATATGCATTGAATAAGAGGATTAATGCAAACCTGTGAAAGTCCCTTTAAGAAAATATGTATAAGTAAATTTAAATATATGTTAAATATTCATAGCCATGTACAAGCTAGATACCTGGTAGAGTCATTGGAATAGTTTGAAGGCCTGAAAGCAAGAGAACCAAGAATGCAGGCATCAGTCTGAATCTTAAGACATGAAACAGTAATCGTGAGGGCAGGAGATGATTATCCCAGATGGGCAGCTCAGGACTTGAATTGACAGATGATCCCTGCCCGCACCGGAGAGCACCTTTGGACTTTACTTTTCCCAACAATTCAAATGCTAATCTCATCTAGCAATACCCTTGCCAAGATAAACAGAAGTAATGCTTAAATTAGGCATATAGGGATCCTATGGTCCTATTTAGTTGACATATAAAATTAACCATAACAAGGTTCTTCAGAAAAATTTATCATTGGAAGAATCTATGAAAAAATTAATGAACTTCCTTGGGATATTTGGTGTCAAAGTTTTATAAAATATATCTCTTATGATTTAGTATCTTTTACAAAAAATTCATTGAGGGCCTGAATCACTGGAATGCGAATATGCATTTCTGTATATTGGAAAACCTGTACTTCATACCCTCAATCCTCAATGAGTGAATAAATGAGAAGATATGTGAGGGTATATGATGTGGTCAGTATTCGGTATTTGACTGTGATACTAAGAAATAGTGGTTATCTCTTTCCTCCACAGCAGAACTATAGCATACACAATGTTTTATTTTGTAGGTGACGTTTGGTAGCAATGATCGTCGTAGTTATTGATTCAATGGTTTAAGCTGAGAATATTTTTCTCTTTTCCTCTTCTGGTCTATTTTTTGAAAGATACTTATTTTTATTGGCACTGAATTTCAAGCCAGTATTAATTAAATTCCAGCTTCAACTAATTTATGCCAACACATGTGGTAGACACAAAGGTAAATAATGTATGGCCCTGAGCTTAGTGCGATCCAGCGAAGTGTAACAAATTCAGTGGGAATATGGAGAGAGGTTAGAGCAGTATGGTATAAAACATTAACCCTCTAGAGCAAGATCATACGCTAGAGGTCACACTTTTTATCCTACCAGTTGTGCCACCATTATGGGAAGTTAGTTAATCTTTCTGAGCTTTGATTTCTTTATCCTGAAGTGGAGAAAACACTTTCCTATAGTTATTGTGAGGAGTGTGTAAAATATATATAAAATATTTATTGTCAAGCACAAAGTTAGCAATTTTTTAAAAAGTAAAGATTCTGGGCTGGTGTGGTGGCTCACTCCTGTAATCCCAGCACTCGAAGGCTGAAGGAGGATTGTTGCAAGTTTGAGACCAGCCTGGGCTACAAAGTGAGCCCAAGGCCAGTTTGAACTGCATAATGAGACCCTGTCTTAAAAAGGCAAATAAATAAATAAATAAATAAAGATTCTGACTAGGGAAATTAGTAAAGCTGTCATGAAGGAGAAGACAACTGAAATGACCTTTAGTAAGTAAATAAGCTTTTGACAGATAGGGGCCTTCATATTCCAGATGCAAGCAAAACATGACCCAAAGGAGAGAAGCTTGTAAATATATTACATATTGAAACTGTGGACAAAATTATGGAGAAGAGTAATTGTCCTTAGCAGTCCACTCTTCAAAACTGAAATTTTTCTAATGCATACTATTTGAGCACAAAACTGAACTTCAATTTAGTTGTATGATTTTGAGAAAATTACATAGTCTTTCCAGGTTTCTTTCCTCAGCTTTAAATGAGGATAATAAATTCCAAGTCTGACTGTTCTTGGTGTTCAATTTAATAGCTATTATTTTATTAAAACTGGGATGAGATTTTTATGAGATGTGATAGAGAAAAAAAGCACCACAGGCAAATTAATAGTGTAAATGAAGAGATGGATGTAAAAAAATGTTAGTTGAGCAAATTGCCTGCTTTATCCATCATATAAGAGATAAAAAGGGAAGAGTTGGTAGATAATATTGGCAAGGTCGGTATAGAGCAGAGTTTGCATTCTTTAGTACTGATTTATACTTCATGTAATGAAACAAAGAATTAAAAAGATCATATTTTGTTTTATAAGATTGTGTTTATTTTTACTTTTCTACAGTCAACCTTAGAGCCTATAGCCAGGCCTAGAGTGTGATGGTGAGAATGACCAAAAAGCCAAAAGGTATCTGAGAAATTCATGGTGGTCTTGGCTATAAACAGGAAATTGAATTTAGATACAATTGAAGGTGGTAACGTTAGTAAGCATTTTCATTAACAAAGATGCAGACCAAAGAAAAGTGATCATAAGTTGGGGAGTATAGGCAAGAGGTTAAATTTTAGTAACAGAATTCAGCATAGGAGCAGGAAATTCAGTTGACGATTACTGGTTGGCATATATGATTTATACGTTTGAAGAAGCTTAAGGCTAGAGTTGGAGTTCATATTTGGTATAGAATGCCTCATATTTCAACACTTCAGGAGGGCTACAATATCACATTGTTCCTCTAATAGTGATGTAAAATTTTGCCATTAAGAAGCTGACAACTAAGTCATCCTATGATAGTTACTTTTCCCTTTCAAATGTTAGTCCATCTGTGGGGTGACATATGTTAAGAGACATCCACAGATGTTTTTGATTTCTGCACATTTTGAAGCAGAGGCATGATTGCTTTTGTGCTGAATTGTCTTTTCCCTATTTCTATCATTTTATATCTGTGGGACATACAGCTTTGGAAGACTGTAAGAGACTTCCTCCAGAACAGTGGACAGATTTATTTGCTGTCCAGAATAATAAAGATAATGTCTCCCTCAGTGAAGTTTGAGTAAGTTTGCTATTGGCACCTTTAAGAGATTGGACACTGAGGGATTCCTAATCTGGGCAGCAATCCCATTGAGTATTTAGAATTTACAGTATCTAAGTTATTCTACATCACAAGGGAACATGAGAGAATCAGTGCAAACATGATAATGAATAACAAAATCATTTCACTTTGATCTGGGAATTTCATGTCTTCTTTGACACACTAAACAGTAGTAGAATAGCAGTACACAGTCTCTGACCTTCCTATTTCTTCACCATCAATTGTTCATGTGTACTGTAATTCTAACACCAGAGATGCTTCTGCATTTTTAGTTAACATGCATTCTTTTGTAAAGAGAAACCTCTTTTTTCTCCTTTTTTATTTGCTCTGTAATATCACTATAGATTTATGGATTTTTTGTATTCAAAAGAGATAAAATTCCTACTTCCTTTTAAGGGGAATCAATGTTTAGAAACCAAGATCTAAACTCTAGGTATTTCTAGCCTTTCTTAATTTACAGAGTTAGAATATATAGTTTTTATTTTTTTGTTTTTTTAAAAAATTTTATTTAAAGAGAAAAAAAAACACAACCAGACAAAACAGAAAATTGGTAGCAACAATACAGAATTCCAAAAGGAAAAAAAAATAAAAGAGCCAAAAACACACAAACAGACAAAAATACCACAAAAAACAATAACAACAAAACCCCCCAAAAAACTAGGAAATCACCACTTGATATATGGTACATATGTATGTATGGTATGATACATACTCTCATCATTGGAAATAGCTGTTCAGATAACAAAATTAAAGCATACAAACTAGACATTCAAACAATGAGACTATTAACAGTTCTGCTCAACCATCTAACAAAAACAGTAGTATAGTCATCTATCTTACACACTTAAACAACGTGCAATTATATCCTTTAGAGCACCTTCTTTCCCTCTCTTTTTTACAGTAGCAATTACACATTTTGGGTTTTATTACTCTTACATTTCTTATTACTTTTTACACTAGAAAAACAATGAGATATTTATAAATATGATTCTTATTTATTTCACTAGTGAGGATGGTCTCAAGTTGACTCCATTTCCCTATGAGGGGCCTCAAGATCATCCTTTTTTATAACTGAATAGTATTCCATTGTGTAAAAATACCACATCTTTTTCATCCACTCTGCAACGTATGGGTATCTTGGTTGTTTCCAAGATTTAACTATTACAAATTGTCTGCTATAAACACCGGTGCACATATACCACTGTGATATGAACTGTTCAGTTTTTCTGGGAAAATAACCAGGAGGGGAATAGCTGGGTTGAATAGAGCTTCCAGTCCTAGTCTTCTGAGAATTCTCCATATTGATTTCCACAGTGGTTGCACCAAACTGCACTCCCACCAACAGTGAAGCAGTGTTCCTTTTTCCCCCCGCAACCTCGCCAACATTTGTTATCAGTTGATTTCTTGATGGCAGCTGTTCTTTCCGGAGTGAGATAAAAATCTCAACATTGTTTTAATTTGCATTTCTCAAATGACCAGTGATGGTGAACATTTCTTCATGTATTTCTTTGCCATTTGTATATCTTCACTTGAGAACTGTGTTCATCTCAGCTGCCCATTTTTGGAGAGGGTCTTTGAATTTGGGTGGCTTGATGTTTTTCAATTCTTTATATGTTCTTGATATAAGTCCTTTGTCTGAGGGGTTGCTGGTTAAAATTCTTTCTCATTCTGTGGGTTTTCTTTTCATTCCGATGGTGATTTCTTTTGAAATGAAGAAACTTTTCAATAATATGAGATCCCAGTTGTTGATTCTTTGAAGTATTTCCCCTGCAGTTTGCATTTTGTTCATGTAATCTCTGCCTACCCCTATGTCTCCAAGATTTCTACCTATCTTACTTTCTACTAGATTTAGTGTTTCTGTTTTAATGTTTAGGTCTTTGATCCATTTAGACTTTAATTTTGTACATTGTGATAGGCATGCATCTAATTTCAGTCTTCCGCATGTGGAGAGCCAATTTTTCCAACACCATTTATTAAAGAGGCTATGCTTCCTCCAGTGAACATGTTTAGCCCCTGTGTCTAATATCAGGTGGCTGAGTGTCTTTGTACCTATACTTGCATCTTCTAATCTGTTCTATTGATTCTCAGGTCTACTTATTTGCCAGTACCATACTGATTTTATCACTGTGGCTTTGTAGTATAGTTTCAAGTCAGGAATTGAGATGCCTCCTGCCTTGCCTTTCTTACCCAGAATTGCCTTTGCTATTCTAGGTTTCTTCTGGTTCCAAATGAATTTTAAGAGTATTTTCTCTAGATCTGTGAGGTATGTCAATGTTATTTTGATTGGGATTGTGTTAAATATGTATAACAGTTTTGGGAGTATGGCCATTTTCATGATGTTGGTTCTTCCTAGCCAAGAGCATGGAACATCTTTCCATTTTCTGATATCCTCTTCAATCTCCTTTTCTAACATAATATAATTTTCAGTATATAGGTCTTTTACATTTTTATTTAGGTTGATTCCTAAGTATTTCATTTTTTTACATATCATTGTGAAGGGTGATATTTCCATAATTTCTCTCTCTGTGAGTTTCTTGTTTGTGTACAGGAATGCTATTGATTTTTGAGCACTGACTTTGTAGTCAGCTACAGTGCTGAATTTGTTTATTACCTCTAGTAGTCTTTTTAAGGATTTTTTTTGGGTTTTCTATATAGAGTATCATTTCATCTGCAAATAGTGATAATTTAACTTCTTCCTTTCCTATCTTTATTCCTTTTATTTCTTTCTCTTGTATGATTGCCCTGGCTAGTGTTTCCAGAACTATATTGAATAGGGGTGGTGATAGTGGACATCCTTGTCTTGTTCCTGATTTTAAAGTGAAAGCTTTCAGTTTTTGTCCATTTGGTATAATGTTGGCTGTTGGTTTGTCACAAATGGCCTTTATAAGGTTGAGGTAGACACTATGTATTCTGAGTTTCTGAAGGGTTTTATCATGAACATGTGTTGGACCTTATTGAAAGCTTTTTCTACATCTATTGAGATTACCATGTGGTTTTTGTTTTTGGCTCTGTTGATGTGGTGTATTACATGTATTGATCTGTGTATGTTAAACCATCCCTGCATTCCTGGAATGAACCCCACTTGGTCATGATGTATAATCTTCTTGATGATTTGCTGCATTCTATTTGCTAGTATTTTATTGAGAATCTTTGCACCTATGTTCATTAGTGAGATTGGCCTATAGTTCTCCTTTTTGGTTGCGTCTCTGTCTGGGTTTGCTATCAGAGTAATACTTGCCTCCAGGAATGAATTAGGGAGGATTGCTTTTTCTTTTCAATTTCATCGAGGAGTTATTTGGCATCAAGTCTTCTCTAAATTTCAGAATATATAGTTTTAAAAAACCATGAATTCATATTGATATTTCAATTTAAATTTAACATAGCAGGTTTTTCATAACTCCTTTTATTTCATATTTGTATCTTTTTCTCTTAAATTCTCAGTTTTGGTACACTTCTCTTTAATACTACATTCTAACTCTCGAGTGTCTTTTTGAGTCTCTGGATGCATAGTGCTGGAGATTCTGAGAGATCTGGACAAGTTTCCAGCTTAGTCTACAAATAAGCAAATATTCCATTTAAGAGTAAGTGTGTCCTAGATTTAGAGGAAGATGGTTGGCATGTCAGGAAAAGTTTCATTCACCTCATTTAAATTGTGAATTTGAAACGTAAATGTATCTTTCATCCTTTCTAAAGCATCAAACAAGCTCCTGGTTGGTTTAACTTTTTCAATTCCTGGCCTGTTATACTCAGTCTAAATAACAGATATTAAAATCTTCTACTCAATTTCCACAACTTATAGACATGGCTGGCTTTTACATTATCCATTATTTACTATTAATAAAGAAAAAGTTCATCCATTTAAGCTTTGACCCAATATTTTAACCCTTAAAATTTCTATACATATTGAAAATGTCTGTTAGAATCATATATATAACATCATATGTATATGATTGTATCAAACCAGATACATAAGAATAAATAGAGGCAAAGTTTCTGACCTGACATGTAAAGAGTTTGGAAGTTGTTAATCTTGTTCTCACAAGAACAAAGCCTGAGCAACCTGAGACTCAAAATTTTTCCTAAATCCATCAGAGAATTATAGACTCAGGACAAACTGCTGCCCTAAAAACTGGGGAGACAAGTAGCTAACAGAGATCATGAATCACCAGGAGATGAAGCTGCATCTGAAGCTTTAAACTTCGGGTACCTAAATGGTAACTGAATAATTACAGGACACTGAGAGACTGAAAACTGCTAGGGGCCCAGTCTTGGAGGGATGCTCTGACACTTTGAAGTTTACCTCCAGGAACTCCATCTGGTTACAGAGTCAAGGTCAGAGGAAATTTCCTCATGTTTCTGACACGAGGGAGGAGAAAAGTAACCATGTTGAAATAGACTTAGCATGTTTGTTCTTATGAACTAAGCCTGCCATCAAAAGGCACTAGTTCACTGGTGCTTAACTAACATGGCTGTTACCATTTCATAATCGACCCATGAAGGAGTGGAAAGCTAGTCCATCCCCATGTAGTCTTCTTGTGTCCCTCACAGAAGCAGAAGAGCTGGAAATCATCTGTGAAGGTGACAGCCCTGGAGCTCATTAAAACGCTGAGACCTAGGACTGTAGAATATTGGACTTACCCTTCACATTATTACAATTTAGAACAACTGTGAAGTAAGACTGTCTTTAGGCAGGTGCTCCTAAAGAAAGATAAGAGAGACAAAAACAATGGCACTCGAGGTAGTTTTAGTCTTGGACATCTACAGTGACACCAACTAGTTAACACAGCTTGTTTCCTAGCCAGATAAAGACAAAGCCTTCTGCTAGAGGTCAGTCACCTTCACTTCCCTTCATCTCATGCATTATGTCTGGCTTTCAACAGTAGTAGCAGCCAGCAGCAGCACCAACAAAAATTCAAGGTATGTTAAAAGTCAAAAATTGCAGCCTGAGAGACAAACCTAGCAACAGGATCAGATCTAGACATGACAGTGATTTTCTGAGGTATCATGCTAGGAATTGAAAATTACTAATTACTGTCCAAGAGATTGGATGGAAAATGTAGACAATGTAAAAGAAGAGATGGGAACTCCGATGGAAACCCTCAGAATCAAAGGAAAACGCTACCAATAGAAACCAATTTACAGAAATAAATGATGCTTCTGTTGGCCTCCTGAGTGAACTGAACATTCGTATGGGAGGAGTAAAATAGCTGATAACCACAGCCAGGCATAGTGGAGTATGGCTGTACTCTCAGCACTTGAGAGGCTGAGGCAGCAAGATCACTGCAAGTTCCAGGTCAGTATGGGCTACAAAGTGAGTTCAAGGCCAGCCTGAACTGCATAATGAAACTTTGTCTCTAAAAGAAAAACAAAACAAAACAAAACAGCAGTGGGCTTGACAACTTCAAATAACATAAATAACCTATGTCATAAACATGAGAAAAAATTGATAATATCAAGAAGGATGAACATAGGAAAAGGGATTTAATAAAAGAAACAAAATACGTTAGGTACCTATTCCCCAAAATGTGAACTTCATGTATGGCAAGCATGTGCTGGTATTAAAAAAAAGTGAGCTTGGAAATATACAATAGAAAGTTCTTTTTTTAAAAAAATAATTTTATTTAAAGAGAGAACAAAACAAAACAGAATAAAGGCTAGCAACAATACAGTATTCCAAGGAAAAAAGGAAAAGAACAACAACAAAAAAAACCTAAAAAAATTATTGCTTGACAAATTACATACTGACTTCTTGGAAATAGTTGTTCAATTTACAAAGTTAAAACATGTAAAGTAGACATTCAAACAGTGAGACTGTCAACAGTTCTGCTCCACAATCTGACAAAAACAGCGATAT
>PVJX010046457.1:0-12282 GCA_004027295.1 Dolichotis patagonum | reverse complement strand
TCTTTCACTAAAACCTAACCTTGCATTAAAAGTAGCCCCTGCATTGTAGTTTTAGTGTAATGTAACACTACTGTTTGGGCATGGTTGATTTTGCTCCCAAAGTTGATGTGCTGAAATCTTGGCCTCCACTGTGGTGGTATTGAGGTGCAGGAGGCTTTAGAAGGTGGAGCCTAGCAGAAAGAAATTAGCCCTTACAGAAGGATTAATACAGGTCTGAGGAGAGTAGATTGTTTTGCTTGAACAGGTTGTTGTAATAGGAGGTGGTTTCAGCTAAGCCTTCTGCTTGCTGTCTACTTTCATAGTCTTTTTTGACATGATAGCTAACATGAGGCCCTCGCCAGTATCAAAAAAATGCATAGTCTTTTCTTTATCATGAAGGCAAATTTAGGTATTTCATTATCACAATACAAAATGGATAAAAATACTGCCTTTCAGTTATGCAAAATTTGGTTTAATATTCTGTTTATATGCTGTTCTGTTAATGTATTATTCTATGTACTCTTCTGCCTGTTAAGCCCAGTGTTTGTCTCCGATACATTTAAGATGACATTGTTTCTGATATTTTAGAGTTATTTTACAATTCCTTGTTACAGATGTATGTTCTTCATTGATCTTATTTCCTTGTGTGTAACATTTCACTTTATTTATTAATAGGTTTATAAAATTGCATAAATTGAAAATCAGAGCAAACTAAAAAAAGACTAAAAATTTCTCTGATCTTATCATTCACTAAGTCTTATGATGAATTTGAAACATGTCTTATCCTGATAGTTTGTGATTTTACCAGAATGTTCAACAGAAGGTTTTCACACTATGATTTTAAGACTCCAAGTAGATGACAGTGCTTATAAAACTGCATTGATTGTAAAATGTGTCCAGGGTCCACAAAGGTGAAACTAATGAAAAATATATAGATAATTTAGTAGATCTATTTTATAGCACTTCCTTTTACTTTCTCTACATATATTTAATGCATATATATATATATCTACAAACATGTAAATGTGCAAATATATCCCATAAACAATTTTCCATTTCACTAGAAATTTGTTGTTTTATTGTATTTCTGTAATATTTCATTGTTAAGTGCATCATGATAGACTAAATTTTACCCTACTATAGAAACTTCAAGGATATTTTTCTTTCATTTCTATTAAAAGTTACACATAAATATATATGTTAAAAATATTTTTCACCATTTAAGAACGCACTGTTAAAATTTCTAGAATGAAAGTCAACTTTTAAGAGCATTTTTTAGTTTTTATTAAAATATTATGAATAGATATATCTTTTTCAGTGCAAACAAATGACAAGATGTTTCCATCCATAACATAATAGACACAGTTATATTAATGGAATATTCAACATTTAATCATGAAAGAAAAATTGCCTATTTAAATATATAATAATACTGTGTAGCCATGGGGTTCATCTGAGACATAATTATTGCTAAAGGAAATATGCAATAAAATCAGATGTGAAATTCTGCAATACTGAAATACCGAATAAGCATGTTTAGCGTTGTTTGTTCCTACAACACAAAAGAAATAAAAGAGAAATCAGAGAAAGAATGAAAGAGGCCTTTATTGATGGAACAAGGGAGCTGCCGAAGAAAGGCAAGTATCTTCTGGAAGAATCCAGAAAAAAACCGAGGGCTTTATTTGGGTTTGGCAGGAGGTGGAGTTAAAGAGGTGGGCAAAATGCCCTATTGACAGCTGACTGGAGGAAGGTTGGCATGCACTCAAAAAGCAGGAGCTTTAACTTTTGGGCTTTCAAGAACACCGGAGGTAGTGCCGAAGGGAGGCGCTACCCAGCGCCATGTCAACTGGCACATGGGAAAGACGCGTGAAACATGTCCTTTTTACTTACGTGACGAAACTATAAAAAGTTATGCATATATGAATATGTAGTTTTCATTACAATTAATTTTGAATTCTTTCCTCTCTCTCTCTCTCTCTCTCTCTCTCTCTCTCTCTGTTCTTCCCTCCTCACTTTCCTCTTTCCTTCATACCAACACACAATTGCACACACATAATGTTAGGACAAATCATACTCAATGAAATATATGAAAGTCAATACATGTAGGAATTGTATCTCTGAATTAATGTCCTCATTACTTAGGAAATGTTATAAAAGCAAGCACTGTCTTGAAATATCTTTAAAACTCTTTCATCATCAAGATTGTAATCATACACAAAGCATACATTAAAACATCAGACATTTTTGTTTCAAATTCTTGTTGCATTCCAATGTTTGAAATGTTGAGGGAATTATGATGAAGAAGGTCAGATTCATTTTGTTTTGATGGTTTGTGTCATGTATGTGTGAGACCCAGAGAGAGAGAGAGAGAGAGAGAGAGAGAGAGAGAGAGAGAGATTGAGAGAGGAAATAATGCTTTACAAGTGATCAAGTGAGATAATTCATGCACTAATAAGTTTTATAAGGAAATGTAAAAGTAGTTGGTACACAAACATAGCAAGATATCCTTGGGGAGGGTGACAAAGGGTAGAACATTATGGACAGTTAAGAGTTATTTTAACTGAAATCATAGCCATTGGAAATTTTTAGTGGGGAAATGACTGCTTTATGTTTTAGTCAAGACTGGCTGTCATGTGAGAAGTTCAGCAGGTTTCAGAAGTGTTTAATGAAAATAATGAGAAGTGTGAGGGTACCTTGCGGCGGTCCTGACTAAAATCTACCAAGGGTTCTTTATAACTCTTAGGATACAATACTGTGCTTATACAACATACTTCATTATCTGGCTTCAAGAGCTTCCAAACTTCACTCTGTTCTCTGTGTGTATGTTTATTTCCTACCAAGGCATTACTTGCATACAACACTTTTTCTTTCTTAAATGCTTTTATGTCTTAGTCTGGTTTGCATTGGTATAACAAAACAACTGAGGCTGGCACTATATAAGGAAAAAATGTTTATGTAGCTCGGAGTTTTGCAGTTTGATAGTCTTACAATGGGCATCATCATCTGGCCATGACGAGGCTTTTGTGCCTCAACACATCACAATATGGCAGATAGCATCAAATTGCAAGAATCATGCCAGGAGTGGCGAGCAGTCTGTGAAGAGGGATTCAGCAGTGGTGCCAGGCTCACTCATAGCAACTTGCTCGCAGGAAAACTATCTGCTCTTGTGAGACTTAACACACTTGTAGAGATGCACTTGAATCCATTCTGAGGGAGATGGCCACAGGACCTAATCATCGCCCTTAAAGTTTGTATGGCACAATTCCTCTACAATAGCATCACTGTAGAGATTTTTACCTCAACATAAATTTTACCTCAACAAATCACATTAAGTCATACCAACTTATTCCTCTTGCCTCAATATCCTCAGAATTTCTTTTGCACTGAAGTTCTAGTAGGCTTTTATTAAGATAAATTAACAAACATCAAGATTTTTTCCAACCATCTTTTCTGAAGTTTAAACAACTCAATAGAATCTGATCAATGCAAAAGCATATATAAAATAACACATTCCAACAAAAACCGAGCCAGAGTGACACATTCGCCACTTAACAGAAAGCCAGTTTACCTTTCACCAAATATTTTCAAAATTGTAAGTTGCTGCTGTTTGCGGCTCAGTGGAACTGGTCTGTTTTGTACGGACATTGAGATTTTCTCCCAATAGTTTAAGCAACTGCAAAGTAATGATCACCGGTTAGAAAAACCCTGAAACATCAAGGGTTCTAGAGTTCATGTCTCGGATTTCTCTTATTCTTTTTATAGGTCAGCTTTCCCACGGTTGGAGCAAGTTACACAACACCTTAAAGGTGAAGAGGCTTAATTTCCTCACAGTTTCGGAGGATCCAGTCCAAGGTTGGCTGAGTCCAAGGCAGGAGCGTTATAGCAGAAGGGAGTGGTAAACCAAAGCTGCTTAGTTAATGGCAGCTGGAAAACAGAGCAGGGGAATAGTACCACAGAGATGAGGAACCAGAGGTGGTCTCCAGGATTATGCTCCATGACCCATCTGGGCACATGCAGAGATGTGTTTTACTACTGCCCTGGGAAAATCCCAACCCAATAAAGTTGCCAATTCACCTTAAACATTATGCTTTTCCACATATGTATTAAATTAATTTTAATGGATTAGTATTCATGAATCATGTACCTATATGTGACTATTTAATGAACCACATAAATCACAACATTTGTGGAATACAAAGGAATGAATGCTATAAAAATTATACCAAGAAAACAAAATATATCATTAATTAATTAATTAATAATGACACACTGTTTTGATATGTTAAGATATACCATGGTGGTTGAAAATATTTGACACTCTTAAACTAAAATAGTTTCAGTTAAATAAATCATAAAGAATCATATTGTTTATCTTGCATGCTTTTAGTAATTTAATTATACTATGTTACATTACAGAACAAAACAGGGTGACAAAATATAAAATATGTGATAAAAATATGCACACAGTTTGCAGTCCTAATAATAGTATGGCTTAAAAATAACGTAGAATAACATAGAGTAAGTAATATAAGTTATTTAAAGCTACTTGGCGGTTGGATGCATGTGTGAACACGTGTCTGTATGCCGGTGCTACAGGACTTTTATAAATGATAGTTGCCTGTAAGTCCATTTACTCCTGAGTTCAGATGCTGTCCCGCCACTCTTATGGTCACTCTTCATGCTGTACTATGTTTGATTCTAGTGTGTTGGAGTCAGGTGTCACAATACCTCTGGCTTTATTTATTTTTTTTGGCTCAAGATTTGTAACTAAGCCAAGCTACATGTTACAATACTATGTTGAATAAGAGTGATGAACAATGAAGGTCTTGCTCTTTTTCTAGATATTAAAGGCAGCACTCAGGTTTTCTCTGTTCTGTATGAATTAGCCACAGGTTCTCATATACTGCCATTATTGTGTTGATGTATGTCCTTCATATCTAATTTCTTGTGATTTTATCAAGAAATGACTTTAAATTTTTTTCTGTACCTATAAAAATAATATTCTGTACCTATAAAATAATACTTTTCTGTACCTATAAAAATAATATTCTGCTGGTATCTGTTTATTCCTTTGTTTATTCTGGACCATATTTCCATTCCTAGGATAAGCACAACTTGATTATGATGTATAATCCTTTTAATGTGCTGTTGGATTCAGTCCATTACTGTTTTCTTCAGAAATTTTGTATTAAGGTTCATCAGTGATATTCTTCTGTGGTATGTTGTCATTATATTTTTATCTGGTTTTGATGTCAGGGTGATGCAGGCTTAATAACAAGAGTTTAGAAGAATTCTCAGATAGTTATAGAAGACTCAGTGTTATTATTCTTGAATTTTTTCATATTTCTTGTATTTCTATGTTGATATTTGCAAATATGTTGAGATGGACAGCTCTTTCATTTTTTAAAGATTTTTATTAGTACGTATTCGCAGTGCTCATGAATACATTCATTGTGGGGAGTTGGTACATGGACAAAACATATCTTAATTTATTTTTTTTTGACTCATACCTTCCCATCCCTTAGTGTTCATTCCATGTTCTGGTCCCATTCTTATTTGCAAAATCTCTACTTTCATTTTATTCTTCCAAATCTTTTTTTTTTAAATCTCCTTTTCCTCCTCTCTTGCCTTTCTCACATCCCTCATTCTGATTCCTAATTGAAAAGGTCTCCCTACTTTCAGTTAGCTATGTTATCCTTTGTTCTTTATTTCCAGTTGTACTCATATTATGATCTCAAACTGCATCCACTTTCGAACATCTCAAGTTTTTCCATCATTACGGAACAGTAATACTCTGTTGCTTATAAACACTACATTGTCTTTACCCATTTGTGCCATTAGTGCCACGTAGGCCAAGACTTTCCAAGATTTTTCCAAAATTTAGCTACTATAAACTGTGCTTCGAGATACATGGGTATGTACAAATAACTGTAATAAGAGGACTTCACCTCCTTGGGGAAAATAAGTATAGGGGAATAGGTGGGTCAAATGGAATTTTTATTTCTAGTTGTTGAGGAATATCCATCATGGTTGTATTAGTTTACATTTCTACCAAAAATGTAGAAGAGTTTCTTTTTCCTCACAGCCTTGTCAGCATTTGCTGTTCTTTGATTCAGTGATGATAGTCATTCTTTCTGGAGTAAGATGGAATGTCAGTGATGTTTTACTTTCATTTCTCTAAAGACCAATGTTATAAAACATTTTTTATGTATTTATTGCCCATTTGTGCATCACCTGAGAAGAGTCTATTCATTTCAGTTGCACATGTTTTAATTGAGTCTTTATATTGGGAGATCTGTTTTTAGCACTTTTTATATTTTAGAGAGTAGTTCTTGGTCTGAGAACTAAGTGCCAAAAATCTTTTTGTCTATTCTGTAGGTTGTCTCTTTTGATTTTCTTATTTGCTGTGAAGAAACATTTTTTAAAAAATTTTATATGATCCCATGTGTTGATTCTTGGTTTTGTTTGTCATGCCACCGGGATTCTGTTCAGAAAGTCGTTGCCTACATCTGTCTTCAAAAATTTTATCTATTTTACCTTTCTTTAGGTTATTTATTTATGTGTTTGGTTGGTTTTGGTACTGGAAATTGAACTCAGGACCTCCTGCATACCTAACATGCAGGCACTGTACCACTGAGCCATATCCCCAGCTAAGTGTGTCCTTTAACATTTTTATGAGCAGCTATATTGATGATGTGATCTAGTGTATTGATTTGTGTGTAGTATTGAGTTTATTTCAATAAACATTACGTTCTTTGTAATGTAATTTTGCTGTGTGTACTGAGTTTTGACACTGTATATTGTTTCAGACACTGAAAGTCCTGCTTTTTTGTAGGTGTCACACAAATGGGGTTCGTCTGATAATTTAAGTGATTGAATTATAGACAGCAGAATATGTGGCATGAGGCTCTGTGGTTACTTCAGCTGGGGACACTCTTTTGTGGGTCTTCCACTGCTGCATTCCACAGGGTTTGGTTGAGGTAGAAGGTTGCTGAAGGAGCTGGTTGATTCCTCTCAGTTTACGTGTGTGCATCTCTTGGAACCATCTCATCTATCAATATTATCGATTCATTTTCATAGTGAAAGACATTCTTTTGGCTGCAGACCTGTTCTAGGATATCGTTTGGGTAGGATGTGTGGGGTTGTGGCTGAGTATAGTAGCATAGTCTTTATTGTCTTTTCAGTATACTCAGCTCTGTGATGCCTGCTTTGTTCACAGTGGCCTAACCTGAACACTTTGCAGGCTTCTTCCTAAGCTGTGAGTTGCAGCTCTCATCGCAGTTTCAGCAGTTTCACTATTGGTACCTTTAGGAAGAGCGGGGCACGAAAGACTGCAGGGTGGGTCTCATCTATTACTGAGGATGGACTCTGACAGGTTGTCATCTGAAGTCTGCGCCATGCATCGGCAGGATGAATGGAAGAGAACATACGATTCTTATCAGTAGAAATGCAACACTGTGGTTTTACTAAAAACTCCCAGGCTGGCGGTTTAGCTCAGCGGCTTAAGCACCTGCCTGGCAAGTGTGAGGTCCTGAGTTCAATCCCCGGTACCTAAAAAAAAGAAGTAAAAACTCTCTTGACCAGTTCAGGGACCATGAAAGCTGCAGAATTCCTAGCAGCAAAATTTTAAGCATGGGTGCCATCAAAAAATTCCTGAAAGCTTGTCTCTTACCTTTTCTATGTTACAAGAAATACCTCTTGGTTCCCTGTCATCCTAACTAGAGAGGCACGGCTATAAATGCAGGCATATATTTTTCTTCTTTTTATAGGCACACCTTATTCAGCGCTCCTCAATATCTCCCTCACTTGCACTGCAATACTTTTCCTCAAGTATTCTTGGCCATTTTTTTTCGAGAGAATGTCTTTTTATGCAGTTCAGGCTAGTCTTGGACTCATACCAATCTTCCTGCCCCAGACTCTTGAATTGCTGGAATTACAGGGATATATACCACCATGCACACTTTGTTATTTGTTGTCTTGTTCTTTGATTTCTAGGAAGCAAAAACATTAAGCAGTTGCAATTAGCTATATTGTAACCAAGTTACTGTATTTCTTTTCAATTTAAATGTATTAGTGTGTGAGTGTGTGTGTGTGTGTGTGTGTGTGTGTGTGTGTGTGTGGTATACATGTATCTGTGTATTCAATTTTGAAAGAAAGGCAGACTGAATTTATCATTTATTCCTGTTATCTACATGCAACTATTGAGAAAAATAGATAGATTGATCACCGGCATGGGTAAAATATTAGCTCCTTGTAACATTTATCAACATAATTATATCAGGTGATGTTTCAATTATCTTTGAATTTATATAGTGAATTATGATAAAACTGTTGAATCATGATAAAAGTGTTTAAATTTTCTCTACTGGACATCACTGGCTGAATATTCACTTCAGAATCTCAATAATAAAAGACCCCAAAATTTGGGCATGCTACTAAAATATTTTCAGAAGAAATTAATGTGAGGTAGCAGGAAAGAAAAAAAAGAGACACCTACAGTCTCCTAGAATGCATAGGGTTTCTGTTTGATAAATGAGGTCAGTGCATGGAGGTATTTTTAAGAATAAAACAGAACCTGAGTAAACTACATCTTTATTGGTAAAATCTATTTTTGATTGCCATATGTTAACCTACTCTCACTTTAAAAGCTTGAAAGTTCAAGTAAATATTATTATCCTAATTGATTTTATTTTTAAATCAACTATCGTCCAAAGAAATTATTTGAATTTCTGAAGATGGAATTTTCACTCTCAAATGACACACAGTGATTTGGAAAAGCAGAATTTGCATAGCACTTAAAATACACCCTAGAGACTCAGCCCTCTGAGTTTGGATATTGGATTAAGGAGCTTATTCCTCATTAATTGGGCATACCTGGGTCAATTATGTAAAGTCTTGTGCCTTGTTTTTTCCCAACTAGGGAAAACAGTATTAAAAGTATTTAATCCTCTCGGGTTTTTACAAGGAATAAACATTTTGACTAAACACAGGCAAAATGTGTGAAATACTGTAATATATGTGTATTTCACTATATAATTAGTCTAACGAGACATATGTGCTAAGCCAAGTTGCTTAAAACTTTTAGCTGACTTTTGTAACACTCCTTCTACATTAGTGGGTTATAGCATTATTCTCTTCTGAAGCATCAACACTCCAAGGTCTGGGTCTTGGCAAAGTGTACTTAAGAGTCAAACTAGATGGTCTTGATTGTCTCTCTAGCTCAGAAATAATTGTATCTTTCTGAGATCCCACACTCCTTAGATCATAAAATAAATAAAAGTCTTTAATTGTTTGTTACTCTTTAGCATTAACGCATCTTCTCTGAAACTATGGTTTTCAACAGGAAATTAAGAAAATTGTCTTCAGTTTATTCAGAATACCATTATTATGAATAGCATTTCTTTATCACCAGTTATTATTGGATGGAATATTATTCTGTTTTCTTGCTGAATAAAATTGCATGTTTCACCTTCCCAGTGTATAGTGCTCACCATGCAGCATGTATTCGAGGAGTGAGTTTTCTCTAAAAAACTTTCTTAAACACCTAGACTATCAGCTTCATTGAAGAAACATCAAGTGGGTTAATTCGATATCTTGGCCACACCACTTGATACCGTGGGACACTGGTGTCACAGTATCCAGTGCAGCAACAGCACTGCATGGATGGATATTATGGGATATTGGTTACATTAGTGTATTTCTACAGCTTCAGGAAAACATCATAGACTGAATGGCTCATATGCAACAGAAATGCCTGTTTCGTAGTTCTGGGTGGTGGAAAGTCCAAGTTGAAAGCAAGAGCAAATCCATCGCTTGATAAGATTCACAGATAGATAACTGCCTTTTCACTTACAAACTCATGTGTTTAAATGGCCAAGGATTACTTTGGGATCTATTTTATAAAATTACTAATCAATGTACGAGGGTTGAGTGCTCATTGGGAGTTGAATTAACTCCCCATGTCTTCACCTCTTAATGCTACTGTTTTGAGCATTACGATTCTAATGTATGAATGTTGACAGTGGAGAGGGGAGAACATTAAGTATTTGTGCCACAGCAAAAGCTTTATGCTTCATGATTGTAGCCCTGAAGTGTAGTTGTGCCCTGGAACTTGTTACTTGAATTAGATGCCACAAGAACTGCTCACTCTCTCCTAGAAAGCTAGAATGATTTCTTTGCTGTGTAATATACATTTAGCACACACTTTTGTAGGAGGCTTTCTTTGCTGAGATACTCAGACTTAGAATGAAGGGATACATTATACTAAATATTAAGGAATCTGAAATCAAGAAGACCACGAAGAATTTTTGAGCTGTCTACCTTTGGAGAGTTTACTCAAGTTCTCTAAATTTCAATAACCTTCCTTAACAGATACAATGGAAGTAACAAGACTCATTTCACAGACCATTAACAAAATGGAGAGGAAAGACTTGGCAAAAACACCAGTAGGTCCTTTCAACAATAGTAAAAGACAATGAGTATGATCTAATATTTAATAAGCAACTAACAATTATTCTTCTACCTTTATTTTCTGAGAAATACAAAATACATTATTTAGAAAGAACACCTGTAAACCTTAAGGAGTTTATGCTTTTAAATCCACATAAATACAATGCAATAAATTTTTTAAAGAGAAAAAGTAATAAAACACAGTTTCAAAACAGGTTACTTATGCTGAGAACAGTTCCAAGGAAAGTGTGATTTAAAAACATATACATATGTAAAGATAAGAAAGTCTGATAAATAACCTTTTAACATTTTTCAGAATACTTACACATCCTCAAGTTGTGTTTTACAGGTCCTACAATGAAGATAAAACAAAAATATTTCTAAAACATTTTAGATGTAATCTTATAAATGCTCGATGCTTATTGTTACTGTAATAATGTTTCAACACTAAAGTCATGGTAGTTTTATTTAACCCATTTTAGTATCATTTTGTTTTAAAAATCATTTAAAACAATACATAAGCTGGGCATGGTGGTGCATGCCTGTGATCCCTCCATTCGGGAGGCTGAGTCAAGAGGACGTTGCAGGTTCGAAACCAGCCTTGGCTACAAAGAGAGCTCAAGGCCAACCTGAACTGCATAGGGAGACCCTGTCTCAAAAAGACAAAAAAAAAAAAAGGAGAGGAAGAAATCATGAGAATTTATGCATAACATAACTGGATAAAGTAGTGTCAAACATTTGATACATAATATTATTATATTATTTTAGATAACAATCAGCATGAACATATAAAGAGGTATAAAATGTGCAAATAGTCTCATGCAGTATCTAGTTCTGGTAAACTGCTTTAGTTACTGTTAACTGGGACATTGTCTTATGCCAAGAATGTACTCTACTCTTTGTTTACACTAATGAGGAAAATCCTAAGAAAGTATTTAAAAAGATATTGTAAGTACTGTGATGAATGAACTGAGGGTCAGCTTGTGACACCCAGCCCAACTGCTTCAGCCTAGTGTATCAGGTGGAAAGTCCACCGGAGAATCGCTGTTGGCAGCATAAGAAGAGAACTAGAAGGGAAGATGTGTGCTCTTAGTTCTGGAGAAGTTTATCACACTGGCTTCCCTGATATGAACTCACTGCTATCAAAAGAGGAGCTGGAGTCCTCGCTCTCCCAAAGGTTCCTTTTGAGGGATTCTGTCCTTACTTGGATCTTTATTTCCTGGCTCCAGTGCAGATCCCTGGGCTTATGGGCACAGACCCTTCATCCCACTGGCCCAGACTTTCTAGCTTCCACCACTGACCTTGGGGCTTCCCAGTGAGGACCTGTGAAACAGACTCACATGAGACATTGTCCTGGGCTCCAGACATCCAGCTGGACTCACAGAGGACACTTTTCTGGGCTCTAGGTCTCAGATGGACTCCTGCAGGTCATTGCCTTTGGATCAGGCCATCAACTGGGTTCTTTAGGTCTCCGGTGTATGGTCTAATTTCCCACACTCTTGCATTTGAGTCTTTGGGTGAATATAATAAAATAATCCTATAAACTATGTGTTCTGTATTAAATCTTCACCCTTGTAAATCTTGGCTACAACACACAGTTAATAAGTTATTAATCATGAAGTACAGCAAGATGAACAACTTGTTCAAGATTGAACTGTATATATTTATAACAGAATGCAACAGAAGCTTTCTGGTTCTACAGCACATATGTTTAACCATTTAAATTAGAAAGCAGCATGAAAGAAAAATAGAAGAAAGAATTCAAGGAAGAAATGAATGAAGGAGAACAGGAGGGAAGGAGTATGTGAAAGGAAAGAGAACAATTAAATTTAGGCAGGTTGAACTCAATGACTA